>SJXQ01004542.1:31762-308239 GCA_006408695.1 Aepyceros melampus
TGGGGTATGGCAGGGGGACACATGGCCAACTCATGTTGGTGCATGGCAAAAAAAAAAATCACAATACTGTAAGGTAATTATCCTCCAATGAAAATAAATGAATTTTTTAATGGATAATAATCTAAAATAAATAAATGGGCGAGATCAAAGAGAAAGGGCCCTGATGAAGTCCAGCAGTGACTCAGTGAGATTACACCCCTGAACAGAGAGCTGCACAAGGGGGACAGGCTGGAGTGGCAGAGGACGCCTGGATTCAAGCTTTTGGACAGAAACCACCCCACTCAGACTGTCTCTCTCCAACGATCTGAATCTCCTCTCTGAGGACCCTGCCCCACTGTTCTCACTGATGCTGAGGGCATCTCTCTACCAATGAGCAAACCAAACAAAATGCTCTTTATAACCACTGAGCTCATCCAGATGTCGTATGACTGGCCACCTTTCTTTCTTGCTGTCAAACCACTAAACGGATGAGTCATACAAGCCGCTCTCATCTTTCTTTTCTTTCTTTGCCTCAGGAATCTTATTTCTATCCCCAGCCCCTCAGAAGCGCCATTCCCCATTCTTCAATGTTACTAATTGTCTCTACCAAATCCAATGAGACTTTCCCAATATTCATCTTCCTTGAAGAAGAGTAAGAGCTTTGAGAAACAAAAAGTAAAGAGGATATTTCAGGTGGAAACCTAGCTTTAAAATAAAAGCAAGTGTCCTGCTTGGGTTTTCCTCTAAGAATTTTAGAGTATCAGGTTTTATATTTAGGTCTTTAATCCATAAAAAAATAAAATAATGCCATTTTCAGCAACATGCGTGGACCTGGAGATTATCATAGTAAGTAAAGTAAGTCAGACAGAGAAAGACAAATAACATATGACATCCCTTATCTGTGGACTCTAAAAAAAAAAGATATAAACAAACTTATTTACAAAACAGAAACAGACTCACAGACTTCGAGAATGACTTTATTATTACCAAAGGGAAAAAGTGGAGAGATGAATTGGGAGTTTGGGATTGACATATACACACTATGTATTTAAAATAGATAACCAATAAGGACCTACTCTATAGACAGTAATACTTCGCATCCACCTGATGCGAAGAACTGACTCATTGGAAAAGACCCTGATGCTGGGAAAGATTGAAGGCAGGGGGAGAAGGGGACGACAGAGGATGAAATGGTTGGATGGCATCACCGACTTGATGGACATGCATTTGAGAAGCTCTGGGAACTGGTGATGGACAGGGAAGCCTGGCGTGCTGCAGTCCATGGGGTCTCAAAGAGTCAGGCACAACTGAGTGACTGAACAGATATAGCACAGGGAACTCTGCTCAATATTCTGTAATAATGTAAATGGGAAAAGAATCTGAGAAAGAATGGGTACATATTTATGTATAACAGAATCAATTTGCTATATACCTGAAACTAACACACCTCTACTCTACTCCAATAAAAATTAATAAAGTAAAAAATGAAGGTAAGTAAACAGAAGTAGTAACAGATGGTTCAGGGCACAATTCATTAATATAAAAGTTGGAAAATAGGACAGAGGTGATGTCAGTCAACTTTTGCACACTAGGTCTCCCTACTTAATTCTATAGGCTCTAGGAGAGTATTAAGAACTTTTTAGCAGAGGAATGACATAGAGACTGTGCTATTTCAGGAAGATTAATCTGTTCAACATCAGAATAAATGGTTAGAATCTATGGATCTAGTTAGGAGGATTCATTTCCATTCAATAAGCATTTGTTGAGCTTTCCTATGGACATATGCTGGTCATTGCCCCCTGACACGGCCCTGTGGACGAGCTGCATGCTGGCTCCAGGTATAAGACAAAGTGAATATAATATGACATATGTTCCTTTAGACATCACCTCTGGTTTCAATCATGGGAGCAACGGGGGATAACTTGGGATAAATACCTCTAACATAAGACATTACAGGAGATGTTTCAAACCAAAAATGATCACTAAATTTTCTGTATTTCAAGGAGCAATCAGCTCATACCAACAGAAATGGTGGGTTGAGAGAAGGTCCATGGAAGTGACACGGGAAGGTCTTGACAGAGGATGGCAAATCAGCTGGGGGAAGTGATGAGAATTACACAAAACTGGGGCTTCTGCTCCTGTTACTCTGCATCATCTGTATAACCTGACTTCACCCCTTCCAGCCCCACAGGCTGGCATTCGCTTGGAATTTCAGGTCAGGGGCAGGGAGTGCTTGGTTATGACGCAGCCTCCATCCTCTAGATGTTCTGACTTGAAGGAGACTAGAATTAGGCTGCTGGAGCGATCTGATTCCTGCAACAATGAGACACCGTTGACTATTGATCCATGAGAAGTCGGCACTGATAATCTGTCCTATTGGTGACTAGGGAGCAGTGAAAAGAGACAAGAGAGAGAGAGGAAGCCCCACTGTTACTCTGCAGCATCTGTATAACCCGACTTCACCCCTTCCAGCCCCACAGGCTGGCATTCGCTTGGAATTTCAGGTCAGGGGTAGGGAGTGCTTGGTTATGACGCAGCCTCCATCCTCTAGATGTTCTGACTTGAAGGAGACTAGAATTAGGCTGCTGGAGCGATCTGATTCCTGCAACAATGAGACACCGTTGACTATTGATCCATGAGAAGTCGGCACTGATAATCTGTCCTATTGGTGACTAGGGAGCAGTGAAAAGAGACAAGAGAGAGAGAGGAAGCCCCAGAGAGAACGGGTGAAACACCACCCAGCTTCCAGTCCACTTCAAAAGACTCTGATTTTCCTTTCCTTGGCTTCAGGGCTTGGGTCCGCACCTCTGGTTAGCGCTTCAAAGCCAGGGTCAGTGGGGGCTGGCAAGAACAGAGACGCGGTCCGCGGCATCGCTGACCTGCACTATATTCTCAGGCGAATAATCCTTCCTGGACTTACTGTCCCTACCTTAAATTGAGGACAATAATCCGTGGCCCTTTGTTATCACTCTACGTGGAAAATGAGAGCCTGAAGGTGAAGGACTTTAAAGTCACAAAGACAAAGGAGCTCTTTCATAAAATTTCCAGAGTCGTGTCAGCTTCAACTAACATTTATGAGTCTTTCCTCCAAACCGGGCTCCATTTCCTATATCGCGTAGCCTGAATCAACAGAAACGACAAATTGTCCCTGTCAATGGGAAGAAGTTAACCCTTTAAAAACGGTTCGTTGTAGACGTGATATGAATGTATTCAGAGAAGATAAAAGATTTGAAGGAGAAAGAGAAAGACTTTTTATTTAACGCCCAAATTTCCATGTTTGGCTAACTTGAGAATTTTATTTCTACCAGTTATATTTACTGTGCTTACACCCCGAGAAGTCTGATCTTAATTCTGCAAACTCTGCGGCCAGTATGGACTGTCCATGGTGCCATCGCAGGCAGAAAGCAGGGAGGACACTGACAGGCATCGCTAGCGGGTCCTGGACTCGAGGGGAGGAAGTTAGCAGGCCCTTGGGCGGGGTCGTGCCAGGAGCGAGCTTTGATGCTGCTGTTTGCTGAGGGTGGGGCGTATTAGCATGACTGCGGGGAGGGACGCATCTCTACATCTGGGAGCTGGAAAAAAACTGGTGCTCACACCGCAGGCCTCGGTGCCTCAGGAGCCTCTTATCTAATGTGTGACTGCAACTATTTTCCCAAGAAAATTAAAGCGACTTAGTCAGTTAACCTGAAATTCCCAGCAGGGCTCTGCTGCTGGGTTGGAAGTTTTCTCTCCAGATTGTGGAGGTTGAGCGAGCAGGAAGCGTAGAGCCCGTCAGAGATGGGGTTCCACTGCCACCTAATGGGCGACGGCGGGGCTGCCGCCTGTACCCCTCGCTCCAGAGACAGTCAGAGTGATTGACAAGCAAACAATCCAGAAGGTTGGGCTTCCCAGGTGATTCAGTTGGTAAAGAATCTGGCTACAATTCAGGAGACCTGGGGTTCGATCCCTGGGTTGGGAGGGTTTATAGCCCATAGGGTTACCTACAGTTGGACACCACTGAAGTGATTTGGTGTGCATGGAATTTTAGATTCTCCCAATGAGACTAAAACTTAGGCTTGCTTCCTCTAAGCAGCTTGTATTCTAGAGGAGCTGGCAGACACAAATAATTGCAGACAAATATGGTAAGAGCCTGTGATGGTTAATTTTAGGTTAACTTGTCTAGGTCATGGTACCCAGTTTGGGGTTCAATGCTAGTCCGGATAGTTCTGTGAAGGTATTTTTTGGATGAGATTAAATTTACAACCAGTCGATTTTGAAAAGAGCAGATTCTCTTCCTGTACTCTGGGTAGGTTTCAGCCTACAGGTTGAAGGCTTTATGAGAAAGTATGCATGCTCACTTGTTTAGTCATGTCCAACTCTTTACGACCCCATGGACAGCAATCCACCAGTCACTCTGTCCATGGGATTTCCCAGGCGAGAATACTGGAGTGGGTCACCATTTCCTTCTCTAGGGGACCTTCCCAACCCAGGAAGCCAGACCACGTTTCTTGCATCCCCTGCATTTGCAGGCGGATTCTTTACCACTGAGCCACCTGGCAAGCAGCTTCCCAGGTGGCGCAGTGGTAAAGAATTTGCCTGCCAATGTAGGAGACACAAGAGACCTGGGTTCAACCCCTGGGTCAGGAAGATCCCCTGGAGTAGGGAGTGGCAACCCTCTCCAGTATTCTTGCCTGGAAAATTCCATGGACAGAGGAGCCTCGCAGGCTCCAGTCCACGGGGTCACAAAGAGTCAGACACGACTGATGATGCACGCACACTTAGCAAGCCCTGTGAGAAAAGACGGAGTCCAAACAAGACTGAGGTCCCTGCCCCAACTCCAAGGAAGAAGGAATCCTGCCTCCAGACCTCAGCTGCAGTATCCACTTTTCCCTACATCTCCAGTCTGCTGACCTGCCATACAGATTCAAACCCGACAGCCCTCGCAAGTGCATGGGTGAATTTCTTAAAATAAGTATCTCTAGATAGATCTTTGTGATCCCGTGGACTGTAACCTACCAGGCTCCTCTGTTCATAGGATTCTCCAGGCAAGAATACTGGAGTGGGTTGCCATTTCCTTCTCCAGGGGAATCTTCCCGACCCAGGGATTGAACCCGGGTCTCCCGCCTTGCAGGCAAACGCTTTAACCTCTGAGCCACCAGGGAAGCCCAGATACATGACAGACAGACAGACAATAGGCAGATAGACACACAGGTTTCTCCTATTGATTCTGTTTCTGTGGAGAACCCTCACACACAGTTATAACCGACCTCATTCAAACATTAAAGAGAACTGGCTTATTCTGCCTGGGAGACTGGGATAACACCTGGGTTATTTTTTCAAGGATGGACAAACTGAAATTTTCCACATAAGGAAAGGGAAACAAATTTTCCAAGCAAAGGGAATAACCAAACGTGACCTGAGCAGAGCCCCTGGCATGAGCAGCCTTCAATCACCCTGGTCTGTGGCACCCAAGAGCCTGGAGACGCAAAATGTTGGAGCAGGTTACCTGGGATCAGATTGTGGAGCCCTTGATTACTAACTGTTTGAGCTTTATCAAAGATGGTAAGATATTTGACATCATGCACGTGAATATGCAGTATGAAGTGAAGGTATGAAGTGGGGTGTTTGAACTGCTTTCATGTCAGCTAAGAATAGACAACTCAACCCTAGGAAGCCAACTTCAATTTTTTAGCTCAAATTTTAATTAGAATAATCTGTAGGTGTGAAGACTGAGAAGTGAACCAAAAAGAACCCTGGAGTAGCAGAAATGAAATCAATCTTCTCTGTTTTTCTCTAATATCTTAATATTTTAGTGAAAGAAAGTGGTGTGTGATAGATAAGAGTTTTATCCTGCACTGAGCCAGGCTCACCCTTCCACTGGTTAAGACTACTCTCTAAGCCTCAGTTTCCTTATTTACAAACAGATTGACAAGGCACTTTGCAAAACCTCATTAACCTTTATTTATTTGGAGGACAAGTCTATTAAAGCAAAATCCTAGAACTGCTTTATATAAGATTGGAGATTTTTTTAAAGGGTAGTTTTAAATACCATCCCACCCTTTTTCAAATAGTCATACTGGTGTATTAACTAGTAACAGAAGCGTCTGTCTTCTGTCTTTGAAGATAATACATCAGAGGTACAATCATGTTCTTGTCTTACCGAAGGGGAAGAAGAAAGACCCGAATTCAATTGTGTCCATCAGTGATGGTGAATGCAGACAAGTTCAGAGAATGTGTTGCTTGCCCATGCTGGTGTTTGCCTTGTGCTCAGACCCTGGGGCTCCCAGGAGGTCATGGTGGAACCGTGTAAGGGGGTCAGGGTGTGTGGCTCTAAAGTCCTGTTACAAAGGAAAATGCACTGCATAGGGTCATCACCATCTCAGCCTCCCTGGACTTTCCCTGGGTGCTCTACACCTCTGCAGTGGGGGGCTGTGACCGGGGGGCGGGGCGGTCAGATGGCTAAATGATCCAGAAGGAGCCCTTTACAATGCCTGGGGCAGCCTGGCCCTCATTAATACGACCTGCTCAGACGCCTGAGGCCAGAATGACAACTGGACAATTGCACTTGTCATCTGCCTAGAAGTTGGTAACAGAGAAGTATTTTCTCTGACAGGGTTAATGCTGGTTGAATATTTCTGGGGCACCTACAGATAGGTCCTGCACAGAACATATGATCTGCTGAGACATTTTAAGCCACTGCAAATCTTCACAGCGATAAATATGATGATTCAACCATGCACACACACGTACACCAACACAAAGACACATACACACATTCCCAAGTGTCAAACGAAATTTAGAGCTGGCTTCCCAGGCCCCCAGATGCATCTTGCACAGGCAGGGACTTCTCTAAGCTTGGTTCAGCTCTCTCTGAACCCCTGGTCTCCTGCTTAAAAAGGAAGTGTCATGCAGGCTGCTGATCTCTGAGACCTACTTGGCTGCCCAAAGCTTGAGAGCTAAGTTTTGTGTTGGAGTGAGTGAGTGAAAGTTGCTCAGTTGTGTCTGAGACTTTGTGCCCCCATGGACTACACAGCCCATGGAATTCTCCAGGCCAGAATACTGGAGTGGGTAGCCTTTCCCTTCTCCTGGGGATCTTCCCAATCCAGGGATCAAACCCACATCTCCCGCATTGCAGGTGGATTCTTTACCAACTGAGCCACAAGGGAAGCCCTTTGTGTTCAAGGGCAGTAGCTACTCGAAGAATAGGATTCTGGCTACATTGACCCTCCCACAGACTCCTGAGTGCTCAGCGCTTATTTTTTTATTTTTGTACTGATGATTATCCAATATTGCATATCTATACTTTATATATTAAAATACCTTCTATCTGAGTCAAATATATACATAACATGCATGTATGCATGCTAAGTCACTCATGTCTGACACTTTGTGACCCTATGGACTGCAGCCCGCCAGGCTCCTCTGACCATAGGGATTCTCCAGGCAATAATACTGGTGTAGGTTGCCATTCCCTCCTCCAGGGATTCTTCCCCACCCAGGGATTAAAACTGCATCTCCTTCATTGCAGGCAGATTCTTTACCACTGAGCCACTGGGAAAGACCACATACACAATACTTGCCTCAAATCTTACACAATCACAACAGTAGTACAGATAATTGACCTCAAATCATACATGATAGGAACAATAATAACAACGCCATAACATCTCCTCTTTCATGCTACTTTTTGGAGAAATGCATACTATACCATCATTTATGCCAAACCTAATTTATAACCGTGAAAATTCTCTCCAAAGGCTTTCATGCCTATAAATCTCATGAATCCTATATTTATACACCCCAGAGTCACTGACTAGATCCTATTTCTTCCAAAGGCATCTCTAGTCCCTAAATGTCCCTCAAGGTGAAGATTGGATTCAGAAAAATACTGAGGCTCCGGTGAAAGAAATATGGGTCTGGGATGACTTCTCTCATTCATAATGGTGGAGACCATGTCACAGGTTTGGTTCCCTTGTGATCCAGTGAGAAAAGAACCAAGGAAAGAGTGAGTGCAGGGCAGAACGTAAGGGACCTGGGCAATGACCCTGGCCTTGACCTGGCTACCCTGGGACTCCAAGAGGTGGCTGGCTCTCCAGGACTCAATGTTCCATCTCCTATAAAACCAAATTCGCTGGGCGAAATCACAAACTTTCAACGACGGAATTTGCTTCAGGCAAAATTTCATGATAAGGCCAACCAACAACAGCAACGATCAAAATAACACGTACTGTGCTAAATCACTTCAGTTGTGTCTGACTCTTTGTGACCCTACGGACCATACGTAGCCCACCAGGTTCCTCTGGCCATGGAAGTTTTCAGGCAATAATACTGGAGCAGATTGGCCATTACCTTCTTCAGGGGATCTGATCTTCCTGACCCAGGGATCGAACCCACATCTCTTACATCTCCTGCATTGGCAGGCAGGTTCTTTACCACTAGCTCCACCTGGGAAGCCCCAGTACTTACTGTGGGCATCACTGGGACTGGTGGAGGTGGGAATGTGACCCGCAGTCGCTCCCTTCAGGAGTGCCGCCCTCAGCTGGCAGAGCTCTGTGGGGACAGCCCTCAACTGTCCCAAACCCAGGACATCCCCTGGGACTTGGTTCAGACTTGGCTGGAGCTTCACTGCAACTCAGCTTGTCTGTCAGATCCTTCCTCTTCCCCTCACTTGTCACGTGTCCGTCCAGGACAACTCGATAATAATGTCCTGCTCTGGGGACCTCTCTGGTGGTTCAGTGGCTGAGACTCCACCCTCCCAATGCAGGGGGCCCAGGTTCCATCCCTGGTCAGGGAACTAGTTCCCACATGCTGCAGCTAAGACCCGGTGCAGCCAAATAAATAAATGTAAATAAACATCCCCTGGGACTTGGTTCAGACTTGGCTGGAGCTTCACTGCAACTCAGCTTGTCTGTCAGATCCTTCCTCCTCCCCTCACTTGTCACGTGTCCGTCCAGGACAACTCTATAATAATGTCCTGCTCTGGGGACCTCTCTGGTGGTTCAGTGGCTGAGACGCCACCCTCCCAATGCAGGGGGCCCAGGTTCCATCCCTGGTCAGGGAACTAGTTCCCACATGCTGCAGCTAAGACCCGGTGCAGCCAAATAAATAAATGTAAATATTTATAAAAAGTAATGTCCCGCTCTGACTCACAGAGCACTCCTGGGAACCCAGGTGCAATATCAACTCACAGTACAGCCTTATTATGCTCCAGGACCTGCGATGGGCTTTCAACAAGCACCGTCTCCTTTAACCTTGGGGTATCTTGCACACAAAGGCAGTGTAGAGCATGGACTGTGTCAGAGGAGTCAGCAGCCCCTAGCCTGGGTTGGCTCTCTCCTGTATTATATTTGACGGGAACTGTAAGGAATTTTCAGGGGTTGTTCTGAATGTATACACTTCCTTGACTCATGAGCTGACTCTACAATTTAACACTCTGACAAGCAGCATTTATGCTACAAAATAGTTTTGTTGTCGTTACAGTTGCTCACTCCTGTCCAACTCCTTTGTGACCCCATGGACTGTAGCCCACCAGGCTCCTTCATCTATGGGATTTTCCAGGCAACAGTCTGGAGTGGGTGCCTTTTCCTTCTCCAAGGGAATCTTCCCAACCCAGGGATCAAACCCAGGTCTCCCACATTGCAGGCAGATGCTTTACTGTCTGAGCCACCAGGGAAGCCATAGTCAGTAATAAGATTTAGGTAAATCCAGTCATGTCTCCTAAGCAGACAGCCATTTGCAAGTGGCTTCTCCGGTCTAAGTATGCAGCCTGCCATCTCATAGCAAAATTCCTCTCTTAAGCTGGACAGTATCGATCCACATCCTTAGAACAAAGAGAGGGGACAGCTGCCGTCTCAACCTCTCATTCCATCTAGACCAGAAGCTTTTTAGCCACAGAAGCCAGAGAACCATGGCAAATGGTTCCATCCACTCATTTGAACCGTTTTTCCTGGCAAACAGTGGGGAGGTGGGGTGTGGTTAACAGAGGCCCAGCTGCATAGATATTGGGAGCAAAGAAGAAAATAATCTAATTTATTGGTGCTCATAAGACCTGGGCCTTGGAAGGTAGGGAAGCATCTCTAGCCATCTGTTCTCTTATGTCATGCATTTGAGCTCTTTTCTTACTATCAGCTACAAGTTTCTTGACCTCAGCTCTCTGAGAAAGACTTCACCTTTCCCAGGAGCCCTGGAAGAATTACTGCTCAGCTCTGCCCATCTGGCAGCTGCTGAAGCCAAACCCCTGCCAGCTGGAACCACTGACCCGGTACCTTGTAGCTGTTACCTTTGGGTCAAAGGCAGCCTCGCTGTCCATCCAGCAGCCCTGCCATGTTGAGAGAGGGAGAGGAGGATCTCCCGAGGGGGTGGACGCAGGTGACTGAACTTGACTTTACCAAGTACAGCATCCTTGAGAAAGAATTAGAGGCAGTGGATTCAGGAGGATTGATGTGCCATTTTAACGTGTGAGAATCTGCTCCCACGTGCTGCAAAAAAGCTCCCACGTGCTGCGGTAAGTGTCTGAACTCCCCATGACCTGCATCTGGGTCTGGAGCTACATTTGTCCAGCTCCGGTATGGACAGGGCACCCAGTGCCACCTGGCCTGAGGCCCACAGAAAGCTGAGGAAGGCTTCCAGGGGAAGAGAAAAAAATTGAGTGATTCTGGGACTTCCCTGGTGGTCCAGAGGTTAGGAATTTGCTTGTCAGTGCAGAGGACATGGGTTCGATCCCTGATCCAGGAAGATCCCATATGGCAAAGGGCAAGAAAGCCCAGGCCCCAGGACCGCTCAGCCCACACGCCCTGGACCAGCCTGTGCTCCACGACAGAGAAGCCACCGCGGTGAGCAGCCTGGGCGCGTCGGCTAGAGAGCAGCCCCCGCTCGCCACGGCTAGAGAACACGCAGCAGCAAAGACCCAAAGCAGCCAAAACTTTAAGGTAAAAGAAAAAAGCTACACTCTATCAATTGTAGGAATTGGTGAAATAGAAAAAAAAAAAATTGAGTGATTCCTTGAGTGTCTCGCTACGGGGCCTGGGAAGAGGAGTCAAAAAGTACAAGGCATGGGATGGAAAGTGAGCTCCAGGCAAGGCTGGGAACAGGAGCAGAGGTGAGCCCTGGACGGAGCCCCTGGGCTGCTTGAGGGGGCTGCGGGGGCTTTTCACAGACAGGGTGGGGATGGTCCCTGAGCCGGCAGAGACACTGAGGGCCTATCAGAAAGAAGGCGGGTGTGATGAAGGAGGAGTCTCCTGAGCATCCCCCAGGGAGACCAGGATGGAGGCTGCACTGGGCGTACACACAGAGCCTCCGGGCCCATGGTCGGCACAGCCAGGGGCTCAGGAAGAAGAACTACACGAAGCAGCAGGGGAGACGCAGGGGCTCCGGCCAAGGCTGTTATTTCCCATCCTGGGTCGAACGTCTGTGGCCTCGGACTTTCAGAATATTGTTTACCAGCTAACCCCCTTTGCAGATTATCGTTTAAGGCAAAACAGGCTTTTTCTTTCCCTAATGGTTTCTATGTCTTGATGTTTTTTCTGTCTTTCAAACCTAGTCAGTATTTTTGATGGAAACCATAGAAGATAAAGTGGGGCTATATAAAGGGGGGAGATGAGGAAAGGCTGGGGAAAGACTGGCTGGAACCAGAATCCTCTCTGAAAGCTTTGGCTCTGCAGCCCCGGCAGCATGGACTCAGTTAGGAGGCTCTGACCCGGCTTTCACTTGATGGGCTCCCCATCTGTCAGGAACGTTTCAAAATCTCTCCCTACTGTGACTTACACCAGCAGAAGGGGGACTCCCTGGTGGTCCAGTGGTTAAGACTTCACCTTCCAATGCAAAGGGCGCAGGTTTCATCTGGGTCTGGGAGCTAAGTTCCCACATGCCTCGAGACCTAACAAATGTAAAAAGAAAAAGAAAAAAAAAAGCAACTAAATTGTAATAAAGTCCATAAAAACTTTTAAAATGGTCCACATCCCCCAAAAATGTTTTTAAATGAAGAAGAAATATATTCATGTTTCAGCCTTACTATTAACTAAAAATTAACTAAAATTGCAGAGACTTGAGAAAGTCTCTACATCTTTGAGCTTCGGATTTTTCATTTATAAAAGGAAGCTATTCATATATACTTCACAAGTGTATTATAAATATTAAACACTTAGAATATGTAAAAAAAAAATCATCTTGTAAACTCTCCTGTAGCTCGTATCTTTAAAAAAAAAAATTACTCCAACATGAAGGTGTGAATGGTGACAGCCATTTGGCACCAAAGGTTAATTTTCAGGAGAAGCTGTAGCATGGTCCGGAATTGAAAAAGCCCTTTCCCCAGATATGACATGAAAATAAAATGGATTCTGTATGCCCGTCTTGGTGATATTTTCGAGTATTGATTTCACAAGGGCGGAATTGCTATCCTGAAGGGCGTCATAGCGCAGAATGTCCACTAGAGAGCAGAAGAGTTCTTCTCACACTACTTCAGACTTCCCAGGAATGCTCATTAAAGCTTAGCTAAGTACTTTAAAAATATGAACGCCATACCTACACTAAGCTTATTTCTCTTTGCAGACTTTTCCCAAGCTTGTTTCCTTTGCCTTCTTTGGAACTGGGAGTCAGCATTCTCTGTGGAAACATGTAGTAGGGGATTAGAGGGGTGTGGGGGACCAGGCATGAAACCTTAGCCAAGATACTGATAATGACGATTCCATCACCTGGAAAACAGGATGCACGTCTTGGGTGTTGTGTTTTAAACAAAATTTATTCTGTAAAGCACTTCGTATAGTTTTGGAGATAAACGTTCAATATACTTGCAATGTCTCTTTATCTTTTCTTTAAACAGCAGCAGCCACAGTAGCAAAGTGGGAGGCAGGGAGCAAGAGGAGAAAAAAAAAGAAAAAAAAATTTTTTTTCAGACCAAAAATCTGGTTGTAGCCATTTCTTAGAACCCCAAGGTGGGAGACTAGAGGTCAGGGAACAGAGCCAGTGCAAGGAAGGATATTCCCTTGGTCTCAGATGGCTAGGAAAAGTTAAGAACAGCGAGCCATAAATAGCTGACTTGTACGATGTGCAATACCTGAAATCCACGATAATAACTGAAATCCACGATGGGATTGCACTGTCTACCTCCAACCTTCCACAAAGGTCTCCTGCACACCTACTGCGTTACCAGCGTAATTAGCGCTGGGTCTCCCAGCCAACAAAAGGCAGAGGGGAGGGGCCGCCCCAGGTTCCAAAGAGAGAGGGTTAAGGGTGGACATTCTCGCAGTGCATCCGGCGGCTTCTCCACGCCGTCTGCAGAAATCCAGGGAGCAGAACTTTCCCTCACATATGGCAGTGCATTTAAAATAAACTGTTTATTCGGAAATAATTTTAAACTTAACAGAAGACTGAAGAATACAGTTGCCCCCAGTATATGAGGGAGGTTGGTTCCAGGACCTCCAGCAGACACGAAATTCTGTGAATGCTCAAATCTCTTATATAAAATGATGCAGCCCGGCCAGCCGCCTGTATCCTTAGATGCAGAACCGCGGATGCTGAATGCGGGCATCGAGAGGGCTGACACAGAGGGTGTGTGGGGAGTACAGAAGTTCCTATATACCTTCTGCCCAGGTTCACCTCTTGTTGACATTTAACCCTGTCTTTGCTCTATATGGCTATCTATACACTCTCACTTGGCTATATTTTTTTTCCTCAGTAAATTTTCAGGGTGAAGTGTATTCATCATGTTCTTTACCCCTAAATACTTAACTGTACATTTCCTAAGACCAGGACTGTTCTTTCACACAATTACAATATAGTTAACTGACACAGTCAATTGAACATGGTTTAGTTGGAAGTTCGTATTTAGAGTTCATCAAATGAGGTCCTGAATAGCACGTTTTCTCATTTAGTGCAGTTTGGATTGATCTTGCCTGATCTTTAGTCTTTACTGTGATGGTGGCAAGTGATAACTTCCTGTCTCCATCAGCTACTCCATTTACTGATAGGCACCCAGTATTCTATTGTAATTAGAAGCCCCCTCTCTCCCCATCTATTTATTTTTCTACTTATTATCTGCCTGGACTTGCGTTTTTTTCAATGGTTTACAGTTCACTACTCTGCATAATCATTGTGATGCTCAAAGTGTCCCAGATTTGGCTCCTGAAACTCTTTCAGACGGGCTCCTGTGTCCATGCGGGCAGCCTTAATGGACCGTTACAAGGTGCCTCAGGGCTTCCCAGGTGGTTCAGTGGTAAAGAATCCCCCTGCTAATTCAGATGCCGCAGGAGACACAGGTTCAATCCCTGGGTGGGGAAGATCCCCTGGAGGAGGAAATAGCAACCCACTCCAGTAGTCTTGCCTGGAAAATCCCATGGACAGTGGAGCCTGGCAGGCTACAGTCTGTGGGGCTGCAAACAGTTGGACAGGACTGAGTAATTAACACATACATATATATATATATTCTCCTGCAGAGCTTAGTTGGAAGAGTCCTGGCACGCCCTTCTTGGGGTGTCACCTCTGATCTCTTCTTGGGGTTGGCTTTCCTTTGAAGGATCCCAGTGGGCTCCTAGCAGTCGCTGCTGTTGCTGAACTGCCTTGACCCCCTCCCTGGCCTTCTCCAGCCTGTCAGCGCCGCTGAGCTCTCTGTCTTCCCATCTCTCCCTCCTCTTTGTTCTTCTCTGACTATGGCGAGGCTGACCTGTTACCTGCAGGCCTCAATACCTGTCTGGACATCTTTCTGGGTCTCATTTGCTTCCATGTGTAAGCCAAGGAGATGGTTGGGCTCACCTTTAAACACACAGGGCGAATATTTTCTCTTCCTCTCAGGCCATTCAATCTCCTCTGCGCAATGGAGATAGGTCCTGCCTCTGGGTACCACCTCTGGTTCCCAAGGTGATGCGCATCCCAGCTGCTTCAACACGCACCCTGCAGCGTTCCCAGGGATGTTACTCTCTCCTGTCTGCATATTCAGTGAGCTCCTTAAGTCTGGGGACCACATAATCAAATCCCAAGTATATAGTCCAGTGCCCAGAGCCCAGAGAGTGCCAAACACATATTTGGTGAATTAGAAATACATGGGTCCAAAAGATCATTAGTTTCCTTTCGAATCCTATATAACTTGCTTTTTGTAATGCTAAATTCAAAGGCTGACTCACTTTGCTGTACAGCAGAAAATAACACACCATTGTAAAGCAGTGATGCTCCAATAAAAATTTTTAAAAAAAACAAGCAAAGTCAGGGGCTTCCCCGGTGGTACAGTGAATAAGAATCCAGCTGCCAATGCAGAGGACACAGGTTCGATCCCTGGTCTGGGGAGATCCCACATGCTGCAGGGCAGCTAAACCCATGGGACACAAGTACGAAGCCCAAATGCCGCCGCTATGAAGGCTGCCTGCTCGAGAGCCGGTACTCTGAGGCAAAAGAAGCCGCCCCAGTGAGAAGCCCACACGCCGCAACTAGAGAGCTATCCCCACTCGCCAGATCTAGAGAAAAGCCCTTGCAAAACAACGAAGACCCAGCAGAGCCAAAAATAAATACACAAATAAAATCAAATTTAAAAAAGCCGAGTCAGATGTATGTCTTTTTCTTGGTTATGCAAGCAGAGTAGTGGGGATTTTTTTTTTTTAAACATCTTATCATTTTGCTTCTCTCAGTTTATTTTACATCTATTACACAAAACTTCTATGAGAACAGAATAAGATATTCTTCTTCCTTTTATAGAAGGAATGGCTTGAAGAATAAGCAAGAGAAGTTTCAGAAATATTCTGGGAATTCAAGTAGAAATGAATTGCCTTTCTCAGCATTGGACCCCAGGGTGAGCAAGAACTTTGTAAACAAAGAACAATGCGTCAGTGAACGATGTGGCCACATCTGTGGTTTAGAGTGGAGGTGTGGCCCCCATGACTTGTGCCTGCCAAGCTTTCAGTATCACAGCTGAGGAGGCCCTTTATTAAAGCCCAGCTGAAAAGTTACACAGAGCTTCAAAGTCTGTGGTCAGTGGAAATGATGCTAAATATCCTCAGGCCAAGGGAGGGTGTACCTTCCCTGCGTGAGCTTGGAGGGACCCCCAAGAGAATCTCCACGTGCCATCATGTCATTTTTCATGAACTGTTCTCAGCCCCTTGGGGAAAACAGCTTTGCGGCCACCATACATCACTTTTAAAGCGAGCAGCAAAGTCATCTTTGGCAAGACTTCTGTTCTCTCAGCCAAACCACCAGCAACTCCTCTTTCACGCAAGGCTTCCTGGCCTGGCCTGTGCTCTGCTCACCACAAGAGCGATGCCCCTCGTGGCTGTGTTGGGAGGAGGCCGTCAAGAGGGTGAAACGTGAAGAAAAGGCACATGAAACCCATCTAAAAGTACAGGCAATAATTTGTAGGGTGTTGAGTGTGGATTGTGACAGAAGGGAGATTATCTTTGTAAGAACAAGTGGGAAAAACGTGAGAGGATTTGAGAGGATTTAATGACGGTGATTTTTCTGTAAGACAATATTGATAGCTCTCTTTCACACATCGAAAGAGAGTCCATCTCTCCTCCTTCCATATTCTCCTAGTATTTTATTCATACATTTGTACAGTATTTACGACAGTCAGTCACATATGACTTACTCAACTTGGCAGGGCAGCCTTTGATATTCACTGATCTGCATTTCCTCTATGGTGTCTGCAGTAGTAATTTACATTTTCTTTGCTTCATAATATTTCTTTAGTTTACCTAACTTTATTATTGTCACAAAGATAAATCAAAATTCATGGGTGGCACTTATTATGAGGAGTCAGGGAATAAAATGAATAGCATTCAGAAGTTGATAGAATACATTCTGAATCTTGAATAAGGTGCCATACACTGAAGAGGGTGTTATTTATGGTAAAAGAATAATCTTACTACTTGAGGAAAAGAATTGACGATCATTTGTGGCAGCTGATAAACATGCATTGGAGGAGGGCTGAAATTTTTTTTTTTAATGTGAGAGAGTGTAATCAGAACTTCCATTGGACTTTTATTTTAATCAGTGCTAACTTTTCTTCTAAAATAATAACTGAGAGTCCCTGATAGTCTGGTGGTTAAGACTCCATTCTTCCAATGCAGGAGGTGTGAGTTTGATCCCTCACTAGGGAACTAAGATCCCACTTGCCATGCGGTGCAGCCAAAAATAACAATAATAATAACAGTATGAAAGAATGATACAGTGAATATAATGAAAGTAATTAAACTTCACTAACCTTGCCTCCATCATGGCTGGACCAATATCAGAGTCTCCCGTCCAAGTGGGTAGAAATATAAATCTTCAGACACATGCAGAAGAAAGGCTTGGCTGTGACTTGGGTTGAGACTCAGGGAATGTTGAAACAACTGGTCCTTGAAGATGGGAGTGCTGAAATAATATGTTGTTTTAAGAGTCTTCACTGGGAGACTGACATTTCAACACACTTGAGTAACTTCCTTGCTGTAAAAATGTTTAGGCTTAAAAAAAAATGAAGCTGGATAAGTAATAGAAGACTTCAAGTGAAAAATCACTCAACTTAGATAATTTCATGGCAAAGAAGTCAGACTCTGCAGTTAGACATGTTCCCAGTAAGCCCGCCCCGAAGGTTGTCTATTTCCAATGAGCATTGCTTTGAGTTGGATCCTCTTCTGAAATTAAAAATTTAGGTGAATGACAGACCATCAACAAGAATGAAATAAAGCCATTTGCACCAACATGGCTGGACCTAGAGATAATCCTACTAAGTGAAGTAAATCAGAAAGAAAAAGATAAATACCATATGGAATCACTCATGTGTGAGATCTGAAAAATGACACAAATGATGAAACAAAAGCAGACTCCCAGACATAGAGAACAGACTGTGGTTGCCAAGGGTGGAGGGGAGGGGCGGAAAGGAAGGGATTAGGAGTCCAGGGTTTGAAGATGCAAACTGGTGCGTAGGTTGATGAACAACAAGTTCTTACTGCACAGCACAGGGAATTCGATTCTATATATATATATATATATATGTCACTCTTCAGTTCAGTTCGTCACTCAGTTGTGTCCAACTCTTTGCGACTCCATGAACCACGGCCTGCAAGGCCTCCCTGTCCATCACCAACTCCCGGAGTTCACCCAAACTCATTGAGTCGATGATGCCATCCAACCATCTCATCCTCTGTCATCCCCTTCTCCTCCCTTCAGTCTTTCCCAGCATCAGGGTCTTTTCCAATGAGTCAGCTCTTTGCATCAGGTGGCCAAAGTATTGGAGTTTCAGCTTCAACATCAGACTTTCCAGTGAACACCCAGGACTGATCTGCTTTAGGATGGACTGGTTGGATCTCCTTGCAGTCCAAGGGACTCTCAAGAGTCTTCTCCAATACCACAGTTCAAAAGCATCAATTCTTTGGCCCTCAGCTTTCTTTATAGTCCAACTCTCACATCCATACATGACCACTGGAAAAACCATAGCCTTGACTAAACAGACCTTTGTTGACAAAGTAATGTCTCTGCTTTTTAATATGCTGACTAGGTGGTCAGAACTTTCCTTCCAATGAGTAAGTATCTTTTAATTTCATGGCTGTGATCACCATCTGCAGTGATTTTGGAGCCCAGAGAAATAAAGTCTGCCACTGTTTCCCCATCTATTTTCCATGAAGTGATGGGACCAAATGCCATGATCTTAGTTTTCTGAATGTTGAGCCAACATTTCACTCTCCTCTTTCACTTTCATTAAGAGGCTCTTTAGTTCTTCTTTGCTTTCTGCTATAAGGTGGCATCTGCATATCTGAGGTTGTTGATATTTCTCCCAGCAATCTTGACTCCAGCTAGTGCTTCCTCCAGCCCAGCATTTCTCATGATATACTCTGCATATAAGTGAAATAAGCAGGGTGACAATATATAGCCTTGACGTACTCCTTTTCCTATTTGGAACCAGTCTGTTGTTCCATGTCCAGTTCTAACTGTTGCTTCCTGACCTGCGTATAGGTTTCTCAAGAGGCAGGTCAGGTGGTCTGGTATTCCTGTCTCTCAGAATTTCCCACAGTTTATTGCGATCCACATATTCAAAGGTTTGGTGTAGTCAATAAAGCAGAAATAGATGTTTTTCTGGAACCCTCGTGCTATTTCAATGATCCAGCAGATGTTGGCAATTTGATCTCTGGTTCCTCTGCCTTTTCTAAAACCAGCTTGAACATCTGGAAGTTCATGGTTCACTCTACAGCAAAAATTAACACAGCATTGTGAGTCAACTATACTTCAATAACATAAATGAAAAGATAAATAAATAATTAATAAAACTTAAAAAGTAGCATTTTAGGTGAAAGAGAATAGGCTTGAGATTCCCAAATTCTCATGAGAAAATTACTGAAAAAACCTGAAATTTAAGTGACAAGATCTGATTTTTCTGAGAATGAGAGAAATTAAGGTAAATAGTTCTATCACAAATGCATATAATACTTTTTCCCACAGGGATTTAGCAAGTACTTATAGAAAAAAAAAAAAAAACCTGTGCTAGTGTCTCATGTAATGAATTAAAGCGATGATTCAGTTGCAAAAGATTAGAGTTCCACCATCTGAGTAAGAGAATACAATTCTCATTTCAAAAATGAAATTATCTAGGTTAAAAAGCTACAACTATTAGTTTAATATCAGCCAACTGGAATATTGGGTTTTTTCCAATATTTATTAATTCCTTACCTAACATAAGCCTTGCATTTTTATTCTTTTGGTTTTATGCATTCTTTTGTTCTCGTATCCTCCATAGAAAATGAATGATTATTATTTTTAAATCTCATGAAAATATAATTTCAATAGAGTTCCGCAGCTGCTTGGAGAGGCTTTTATGAGCCTCTCCGGGTCTCTAATCAATAGCAAGGCTGGTCTTTTGTGTAGGATTTGTGATAGAAGACGACTGTAAACAATGTGTGCTTGACGTCTTACATTTATACATAAAACCTGTGTTTTGTATAAAATAGGTGTGATTGTTTGTTCTTCGTGGTTGCTGTTATAAGTGAAGGTATGCAATTTTAAGTGCTGTGTGTGTGTGTGCACGCACACACACGCTCATGCACCCGTGTGTGTGTTTTAATGGTATTAGAATCAAGGACCCAGGTCTGCCTGAATCTTGCCTTGCAAACCATCTACTCCCCTCCCCACCAGTAGTGTTGCCAGGGAATAGACGTGAAAAGCTCAGCAGACAAATAAGAAATAGGAAATCATGTTATTGTAAACTGGGAGATGGCCATACCTAGACACAGGGCCATTTGAAAAGCTGGCGCGCCTGACTTGGGCTAATATCCAGGCTGGGCGAAGTCATAAGGCTGGCATCTACCACCCTGAAGCCAGTGAGAATCCTGAACCTTACTCCTCACGCTTAGTGTCACAAAAGCAGGAAATCCAAGGATGTACACACACTGAGGCAGAGCGCGACACCTGCCCTAAGTACTCGGGGCTGCACTGGCTCATTCTTTCACCAAGAGAGGCTGCAGGGCTGAGGGCCTGTCACCTGCCTGGTTAACAGATCCCTGGGAGTGTGCTGAGTCACTTCAGGCGACTCTTTGCAACTCTGCGGACCATAGCCCCCTCCCTCGACCCCATCTGTCCATGGGATTCCCCAGGCAAGAATACTGGAGTGGGTTGCATGGCCGCCTCCAGGGGGTCTTCCCTATCCCGGGACTGAACCCACATCTCTTACGTCTCATGCATCAGCAGGCGGGTTCTTTACCACTAGCATCACTTGGGAAGCCCAGAGGAGGCCTATTCTGACTCAGCTGGCAGCTCCAAGACCTTTGTGGGGAAGCCAGGGTTGGGGGCACATCTGAGAAGCAGGTGGCTCTCTGTGAGTTCATGAAAGAGCTGGAACTCAAGGATCTCAGGTCTGTGCCCACATTGATGGGAACAGCAAAAAAAAAAAAAAAAAAAGATACAACCTTTGGTGACCTTCTCTTCATAGTTCATGACCTGAAGACTGAGAAACAGCATTTCAAATTCATATGTCACATTCCTTCCTCTAAAGTCTGTCCATCTAACACTTCATGGACAAAGATTTTAAAGGCCCACTTTTGGATTCTGGAGGCGACCACAGCTCTCTCTCCTCCCCAGTTCTCTTCCTAATCAGAATCTTTTTTGCTATATTGGGCAACACATAGAAAAGTATTTTTATTTTTAAATTTTAAATCATTTTAATGTTATATCCATAATAACTGTAGTTTCTAATGTCAAATAATTCTTAAAATCTACCCTGTCCCATTCCTCAGATTTCTTTATCCCCAAGTCAACTGATCTCAACCCTTCTAGCTATTTTCACATGATTGTTGCTTCTGTATTTTTGAAGAACATGTTGATTCTACTACCTCGAGTATCATTTCTATTTTTTTACTTATTTTTGTTTTCATTTTTCAGCCACAGCACACAATATGTGGGCTCTTAGAAGCACAGTCTTAACCACTGGACCACCAAGGAAGTTCTTGCTTTTAATTTTACACATAATGTATTGACAACCTACCATCGGAGATAAGGGTTTAGCTTTTCCACACCAATTATCCCAGATTCACCTACTTCCAGATTTCCAACATAATTAGATCACAACTTTTAGGTAAATTCATAACTTATAGTCGTATGATCTTCCAAGTATTATTCACTCTTGTGACCCTCCTTTCTTATAAACCCTTTATTTTTGTTATTGTTGTTACTGTTTTTGGAGTTCATCATTTTTATAATTTTTCATCTGTTTAGTTTTCTATGAACCAATGATTTGATCTCTTTTCAAGAGTTCCAGTCTTTCTGGTACAAGCATATCAATATTATTTTCCATATACTCAGATCTGTCTCTTTTTATCTGGCAAACTCCCAAAGACATCAGTTCCTGTCCTCTGCTCTAGTCTGTACTGTTTTGCTTCTATACCTACATAGCTACATCCTGAAAGTTCTTTCTGATGACCACCTGTGTTCCTGATCCCTTTTTACTTTAAATTTTGTTGAAAATCATGTTTTGTTTTAATATCATCCTGAGAAAAGGTATAATAAGTAATTTTTTTATTCCAACCTACCTGAAACAGTTATGCCCACATATAATCATTTATCTGGATAGAGAATTTTGTGTTGAAAATCTTTTCTGGCAGAATTTGAAACCAAAGTTTCTTGTTTTAATTTCTATTCTTATTCCCTAGAATCTTGTTGCTTAACCAATGGGTGAGACTTTGGGAGGTAATAAGGCAGAGTGCTTAAGAGCTGAACCACCTTGGTTCAAATTCCTTCTTATGGTGCACCAGCTTGGCTAAGTGACATTTGCAAAGTAACTTAAACTCTATGTTTCCTTTTCCTGCTCTATAAAATCGGGTGTGATAAAAAATTATATTCAGCCCAAATCCATGTATTGGGTATATTTGTCTTTAGATGATTTTAATTTAGATGAGGGAGAAAGTGTTTAGGATAAAACAAATCTTTGTGGGATTTAATTTTGTGATGGATGAACACAATTTTCGGCTATGCTCTTGATGGAAACCTGCAGTAAAATGCCACATGTAATGCTAAGCACATCCCATACACACAAACACCAAAATAATTATGGTAGCTCAATCTCTGGGGAAAAAAAAATAGCATGTATTATGATGATACTATGTATGCTGTCAACCTTAAATTATAGTTTTATTGTGAATATTAAAAAATAGTTCACCAAGAGCGACCCCAGTGGGAGGCCCCAAAGATCAGCAGATAGTCAGTTATGCTCCCACAGCGGGAGATCGGAACTGGAACATCACTGTGCCTTGGCCAAGTGCAAAAGCAAAGCACTAGTCCAACAATGAAAACGCAAATGCTACGCATTTATTAATTTGGTAATGATTAATTGTTTGTTGCCATCCAAGCCTAATAATTCATTGTTCTGAAGTGGATTTCACACAGTTTATTATAGTAATTAGTGCTGGTAATGTGCTTCACATCCATAGATGGAAGGCTGAATTTTCAAAACACCCTGATTTCTAGATGGAAAATGTGGGCTATTTTGTTCCCTGTCCTTGAGTAACTCACTTAACCTCTGCTCAGTTTCCCTGTCTGTAAATTACTACCACTTTTCTATTAGAGCATTTTAAAGGCTAAAATAATGTGCATGAAAATTCTAGGTAAGTACTATGAAAATGACTGCAGGATCTCAGCCTCAGCAATAATATAAGTTCTTATGAAAGCAGAGGCTCTTCTTTCATTTCATGCATGGTTATCTCTTAGAACAGAAATAAATAAGACCCTAGTTAATGTAATTTCTACTAGAAATTCCAGGCTGCAAACATTAAACAAGTCTTTTTTGCCTAAGAAAAAAGTTTGCCATGTACTCAAAATGAGTCAAGTTTTTTTGTGATATTTTTTAAGCCAAGATAACTAGATCAGAAGTCTCAAAGTTGTGTCGTTTTGTGTTTTTATTTCCATATATCTCATGCTGGCACTGTTGCAGCTGTGCTTGTCATAATATCTTCTACTAAAGATAATAATGATATTAAGTAGCATTGACTGATGATTTACTATGCACAGGCATAGTGCTAGCAGGGACTGACTCTACTTGCTGTTTTCAGTATCCTAAGAAAATGACATTCTTGAAACAGTACTCATTTTGTAATCTTTATTATCTTTTATTTGGAAAACAAAACAAAAACAAAACACTCTCATAACTCCTTTGGGAAAAGGTGTGCTGTGCAAAAACAAAGAACGTGCTCTTGCAGATCATGAAGCTAGGGAATGCAAAGCTAGAGGGGGAAAAAACGTTTTATTCTGAACTTCCCTTTATTAGCACCTAGTGCTGTGCAAGATTAAAGTGATTTGATGTGATCACAAAACAGATAAAAGGTCAAATGACTGAAAATGCAATATAGGTTGGAGAGGACAGCTAATATGCAGTGTTTGCTGGGGAGACACATATAGAAACAGACAAATCTTTCTCATTTTCATTTAATTTTTTCCTTCTTTGCTTGATAATTTTAATACATTAAATACTAGAGTTTGACAAGACTGCAGGGAAAAGGTTAGCTTCCAGCTTGGTGGTTAAGAAACCATCACCAGATTTAGACAGAATTTTTTTTTTATTCACATAATAAGTGGGTACTTTGTATAAACTGCTTAAACTCTCTAAGCTTCGGTTGCTTTATTTATAGAATGAGACTAAGAACACTTAATAGGGTAATTATGAGGATTAATGAGGAAATATATATTCACTGTAGTTTCCACTGCCTCTGATCCAAATAGGCATGCACTAATATAATTATTAGCTTTATTATAACAAAGCTAATTTGACTCTTTGTTATAATATTAGTTTTGTGAAAATGTTTTACTTTTATTAAAATTCCCAAAAGTGAAAGTCACTCAGACTCTTTGAGATCCTATTCTCCAGGCCAGAATACTAGAGTGGGTAGCCAGGGGATCTTCCCAACCCAGGGATCGAACCCAGGTCTCCTACATTGCAGGCAGATTCTTTACCAGCTGAGCCACAAGGGAAGCCCAAGAACACTGGAGTGGGTAGCCTATCCCTTCTCCAGCAGATCTTCTCAACCTAGGAACTGAACCGGGGTATATTGCACTGCAGGCAGATTCTTTACCAACTGAGCTATCAGGGAAGGCCAATGTCTGTCTTAAATGATGGAAACTCTAACTGGGTAAGTTCTCTTTCAGTCTTCTTAAACTCAAGAGCTCAGGTCTACGGCTTTTAGAAGCATAATCACCTGGTCCTAGGTAACTAGCACATCTGGGAATGGTCTCAGCCTTGTCCATGAGAATTCTAATAATACACATCCTCTATTTCTCCCCAATCCAATTCCTTAGTTGGGAGGAGTAAGGTACAAACTCCTCTATTAATGCCACATGACTTGAAATCGGGAAAATGAAAACCACGTTTCCAATGACATTGCTAACATTTGTTGTTGAAAGTAGCTTCCATAAATAATTAAGAGCTCCTTACACTCAACTCGAAGAAGTCACCCAGCTTATCCCTTTCTTCAAAATTGATAAGATCTCAAAAGTTAAATAAGGAATGACATGAGTAGCGCTGGGAAATTCAAGCTACTCCACAGAGTCTGGGAATGGCACAGGACCTCCCATCCCTACTCATGTATTAAGTAGAGAGAAGCTTTATTTTCACTCATGCCCTTTGACCTCAGCCATCTATTAATGCTGCAGAGAAAAACGTAATAAGACACCAATTAAAGAAACACCATCCTTAGCACATAAAACAAGACAAACAAAAACACAAATAAAATCATTCAATAAACACTAAACACTTCCTCCGGCACAACACTACAGCTTGGCTTTCCTGGCTGGGAATAACGATAATTCACCAAATTCCACACAATGGGGTTGGGTTGGAGTGCAGAGAGCTCTTCAACTGCAATTTTAATATTTCATTTATGTAAAAACTACTACTATTACTGCTACTACAAATGCCAGTACTATTACTAATGATAATTCTGAAAGAAATACAGTAAAATATTAACATTTAATCAGCTATGCTGATAATTGTCCCCATTTCTCACTGTGTCCATGGTTTCATGATCTTTTTAATGACAAAAAAGTTAAGGTAAAAAATGACTTGTATGATGCAAAAGAAACTGGGAGACACATATTTGATTTCTGATTCTGCTGTTCAATAGTAATTACTCAAGTCAATACTTAGCTTTTATCAATAAAATCTGTATGTGTTAAAGCAAACCCTATAAATTGCTTGGCTACATTTTTACCTACCTCAAAAAATATTTTGGACTTCCCTGGTGGCTTAGAAGTAAAGCGTCTGTCTACAATGCGGGAGACCTGGGTTCGATCTCTGGATCGGGAAGATTCCCTGGAGAAGGCAATGGCAACCCACTCCAGTACTCTTGCCTGGAAAATCCCATGGATGGAGGAACTTGGTGCCGGCTACTGTCCATGGGGTTTCTAATGTGAGAAAATATCTAGTATAATGTCTAACACTATAAATCCTCATAAAACATTACTTTTATCTGAAAAATAGTGTTGATAATAGTTACTGTTATGTTTATAACCAAACTTACACACAGCTGGAAGAGTGGAATTGACAGAGGATTTTTAACTCACCTGGTGA
Source organism: Aepyceros melampus (assembly GCA_006408695.1). Lineage (NCBI taxonomy): Eukaryota > Metazoa > Chordata > Mammalia > Artiodactyla > Bovidae > Aepyceros > Aepyceros melampus. Next base: position 57,717 of record SJXQ01004542.1, read on the forward strand.
GAAAGGAGTGACTGTGAAAATAACCCAACAATGACGTACACTGGCCAAAAAATGTGGAGAAATAGGCTGGATTGGATTTAGGGCCACTGTGGTGGACTGTGAGGAGTCTTAAATGAATAATGGTGCTGCTGCTGCTGTTAAGTCACGTCAGCGTGTCCGTCTCTGTGGGACCCCTTAGACGGAAACCCACCAGCTCCTCTGTCCCTGGGATTCTCCAGGCAAGAACACTGGAGTGGGTTGCATTTTCCTTCTCCAATGCATGAAAGTGAAAAGTGAAAGCGAAGTCGCTCAGTCGTGTCCAACTCTTAGCGACCCCATGGACTGCAGCTCACCAGGCTCCCCTGTCCATGGGATTTCCCAGGCAAGAGTACTGGGGTGAGGTGCCATTGCCTTCTCCCGAATAATGGTAGTTCCTGTTTTAATCATGCTTTGGCAAAGTTTAAATTAAATTTCTAAGAAGCGAACAATTCGGCAGAAGCACTTAAAAGATGAACAAGTTCTTGTTAAAACAAGAACAAATTTAAACTACAAGAGAAATGAAGAATACCCTGTATTACTTCCAAAGCTTTCAGAAAATAATGAACGTTTAGATCAAAATGAATGAAGGAGAGAGGGAAGGCGAAAAGGGAAAGAAGAAGGGAGAAAGGAAGAAAGAGAGAGAGAGAGGGCTTTGAAGGAAAAAATATAAAGTCACCCGCTTTGAAGACGTGAATAGATATTTCCAGCTGTGTAATCATTTAATAGAATTCTTGAAAAGGAAAAAAGAAGATGAGGAAATTTGAGCAGAAATAGCAGAAATCAAAGACCAAAAGGCAGAGATTCATGAAGACAGGATCAAAGCGTTGAATGATGAAGAGCTTAAGGAAGAATCAAAGCCACAGCTCCAGCCCTCGAGGCGAGAGGGAGAGGTATATGGTGGCAGGGGAGCTGAAGACAGGACACCTAGGGGAAGGCTGCCTGGAAGAGAGATGGTGCAGAGGCTTTGTCTAGGACTCCTTTAAGAGGGGTAGGGGGGGCAGGGAATCAAGGTAAGTGACAGCGGAACAGAAGGTGGTTATTAATCAGAGAAGGAAGAATCCAATAATGGAGCTGCAGCCCCAGCAGCTTAGAGCAGACATGATGGAGCACTTCTGAAGCAGAGCGGCAGGGAGGACTATTCTCACTGCAGAGGCTCTCTGGGACAAGAGTTTACCCTTAGCTCCTGATGGCAAGTGGGAGAAAGATGAAAACGATTGGTGGAAAGGAGGAAAGGAGCCATTAAGGACATTTTTTGAAAGAAGCAAGAAGGTGGTACTGTAAAGTAAGGATCAATAAGCTTTGTAAGTTCCAGTTAAACAGTTGGGCCAGGAAACTCTCCACGAAGCCTGGTCAGAATAATGGAAATGACAGGCAGTGCAGCCAGAGCACACAGGTGCAAGGGGAAGGTAATTGTTCTGTTTTGTGGTTTTGTTTTGTTTTTGCTGAATTTTAGTGGTAACAAAGAATATCTCCAAAACAAGAAATCAAGGTTATTTACAAAGGTCTGATTGAGGAAACAATTGCTTTCCCTCTAGGACAATACAGGAGTACAATGTGACATGCTTAGTTATTAAATCATGTCCGACTCTTTGCGACCCTAAGGACTGTAGCCCACCAGGCTCATCTGTCCAGGGGATTCTTAAGGCAAGAATACTGGAGTGGGTTGCCATTCCCTCCTCCAGGGGATCTTCCCAACCCAGGGATCAAACCCAGGTCTCCCAAATTGCAGGCAGATTCTTTACCATCTGAGCCACCAGAGAAACCCACAGTGTGTCATAGAGGTTATAAAACCACTAGAATTCCATTTGCAAAGGTTAAGTTTAAAAAAAAATCAGATGAAACAATAATGAGGAAAATTTCACAGAGAGCCATTCTTAGGTTGTTGCTGAAAGAAGTAGATTCCTAGGGAGCCATGGGTGTGTTACCCACGGTTCCACAGTTAGGGCTAGGTCTTTTTGACCTAAATCTTTTTATCTTTTTTTTAAATTAATTTTTACTTTTTAGTTCATTTTGCTTTACAATACTGTATTTGTTTTGCTATATACATTGACATGAATCAGCCAAGAGTGTACATGAACTCCCAATCCCGACCCCCACCTCCGCACTCCAGCCCCACACCATCTCTCTGGATTATCCCCATGCATCAGTCCCAAGCATCTTTTTTTAAATAAATTTTTATTTTATATCTTTTTGTCTCTTTGACTCCAAATTCCTTGACTTTTCCCACAAGGTAGCTATTGACTCAACCAGAAAGCAAGCTAAAACCGATCAAATTCTTAATGTCAGTTTTTTTACATAATGCATTCAAATATTTCCCACCAACAAGAGGGGACTCAGGATATGTCTCTGCTGCACAGTAAGATAAGCTTAGGAGGGATTTCCCACACATTCATGCACACACATGCATGCAGGCACACAGACATGGTAGGAATTTTAAAAAAGCAAGAAAAGAGTAGCTTTCTAAGTATAATGAGTGAAGAGAGACAGAACCAACACATGTACTGTCTGCTGAAAAATAAGAAATGTTTGATCCAGGTAACTGAAAGATTGTTCATCCTTTTGCTATTGTTGGGTTTGTTGCTCTTGTTATTTTTGTTGGGTTTTTTTTGTTTGTTTGTTTTGTGAAGATTTGTGAGGGAGCTGTGGGATAGGTTTAATGGCAGTTGGAGTAGAAAGCAGAAGAAAAAAAAACAGCTACAGAGAATTATGCAATTGTACAGAATGAAAGTGGAAAGCAGGAAAAGAGAATTGCTATCATGGGAATCACATGAATGTAGAAAGAAGTGCAGAAAAGAACTAAGAAGAAAATACTCAAAATATTATGAAATTCTACCATGGTGTCAGATGTTCTTGTAGCTATTATTGCTGTTTTCACCATAATAATTTTTTAAAATATTTTAATTCTTTTATTATTATTATTGTTTTGGCCATGGAGAAGAATGAAATCCATTTGAAAAAGATGTCAGAGAGTCTTGAGAAATTTCTATTTTCTCTTTGTAAATTAATGGGCTGTTGTTATGGTAAGAGTTGTACATAAGTTAAAAGTGTTTTTAAAGTAAAAATTAAAATAGCTGTCAGATGAAGTGATTTATGTGAAAATACTAAAAATATTATGAAATTCTACTGTGGTGTCAGATGTTCTTGTAGCTATTATTGCTGTTTTCACCATAATAATTTTTAAAAATATTTTAATTCTTTTTTATTATTATTATTTTGGCCATGACACGGGGCATGTGAAATCTTAGTTCCCTGACCAAGGATCAAACCCATGCCCCCCTACAGGGGAAGCAAGGAGCCTTAACCACTGGACTAGCAGGGAAGCCCCTCACCATAATAACCAATGGTGTTTCCTTCAGTGCCACTCCTGGCTCACTCCCTGCCCCCAGTGAGGTCCTCACCTCCATCATATTATTTGGGGGCTGTGGCTTTTCTTTGTAGATAAAGCCCTGACCAGCTACCTTTCTGGAGACAGTAGAGTGGGCATTGTCTACACATCTTTCCATGAAAGAGACAGCAGTGAATTGGCTCTTCTGCACTTTCACCCGATATGGAAAATGAAGAAATGGTCACCAATCACAGTGAGAGAGATTTAAGTTTGGAATAAAATAATTTCCTACTGTTATGCATGGAAAAAGTTTAGTGAGGGAAGTAGCACTTCTATTTCTTAGAGCTGGTCAGAAATAGTCCCCTGCCTGCCTTCAGATGCTCAAAAGGAAAGCTCATAGAGATGAGGCAGGGGTTGCTGAAGGGGGTGACTCCAGGGGTCTGTTCAAATCCCCGGACTGTATTATGATAAGTTGTCATCTTTTTGTCAAATGACGATGTGCTATTGATCTAGACACTCAGAGTCATGCTTCAATTCCATGTGTCCTCAAATAGCCTTAAAGAGTTAATGCAGTTTTGAAAATATTTTCAGTTCTGGAAATTGTAGAATGCACTGGGAGTGAAAACATTGAAAAAGAGCTTGAACTATTTCAGGTAATAAAGAAGTCAATATTGGATTTCTCTGTTTGAATTGCTATTTCTTTCTTTCTTTCTTTATTGCTGAAGGGGGTGACTCCAGGGGTCTGTTCAAATCCCCGGACTGTATTATGATAAGTTGTCATCTTTTTGTCAAATGACGATGTGCTATTGATCTAGACACTCAGAGTCATGCTTCAATTCCATGTGTCCTCAAATAGCCTTAAAGAGTTAATGCAGTTTTGAAAATATTTTCAGTTCTGGAAATTGTAGAATGCACTGGGAGTGAAAACATTGAAAAAGAGCTTGAACTATTTCAGGTAATAAAGAAGTCAATATTGGATTTCTCTGTTTGAATTGCTATTTCTTTCTTTCTTTCTTTTTTTTTTTTTTTTTTGCTCTCTCATCCATGCCATTCTTAGAGCAGGCTGAGGCTAACTCATTTTCTTTATTCACCCAAAATATGGGATTTGATGTTTCCTTCCGTATACAACTTCCTACTCACAGCTCCTATCTTCCCAGAGTCTATGAAGGCATTCTCTGCTTCCTTATCCTTTCAACCTGAACCAAAAAAGTTTTCCCCCTTTCGTTAAGAGGTATAAAAATGTCAGTGCCACTGAAAATACAATATCTTTATTCTCATCGTCTAGAAGTCAGGATGTGTGTGAGGGCGTTAAGTGTCAGCCATGTCAGATTTCACTTCCTGCTTCATAATCAATCCAATATGGCTCAACCAGTCCCCTGTTACGCCCCAGCCTTTCCAAGGAGATCTTGCTTCCAATCTGACCTGGGCTGCTCTCTCTTCAACTACCCAGGGACAAAGTTAACAATACCTGGCAGTATCCCTCTCCTTCATCCACCTCCTGGCCCCTCTTCCATCTTCAGGGTTATAAAAATGAAGGAAATCTGTTATGACGGATTCCTATGGCTTGGGAGTTGCCTGTTGAATGATTTCATAGTCTAGCTATTAGCTGTGAAGAAACATAATGCCATCCGTACATATCTGGTTTTAGTTGGGAAGGAAAGGCTTGTGAAAACCTCAGGAGAGGCAGAGAGGAATGAAGAGGGAAAGTTAGCAATCTGGGTACGCAGTCTGATGATTTAGGATGGTGATTAAGTAGAGTATTTATGGTACTAAAGCCAGAGTTTGATTCCCCAGGTTTTTCACTCGCAGTGTGTGTGCCAGGCTAGAACGTGGCCCTGGGGAATAGCCATGTTAGTCCAGTGGAGGGAGCTCGTTGGGAGGGAATGAACAGCTTTTTGACTAATTTCCCCTGGTGGAGGGTCTAATGATGTCTCTGGCAACCAAGAAGCCAGTGCTCCTGAGTTGAGGTCCCATTACCACAGTGATGGGTGGTCTTGAGGCAAAATACTGTGGTGACTAAGGCTGTGGGATCAGGCTGATGAAGGCTCAAACTTTGTGACTTTATGCAAAAGAAGCCCACAAAATCCATCTCCATAACTACAAAAGGAAGATATGCGTGCTCAGTCGCTCAGTCATGTCTGATTCTTCTGAGACCCTGTGGACTGTAGTTCTCCAGACTCCTCTGTCCAGGGGATTCTCCAGGCAAGAATACTGGAGCGGGTTGCCATTTCCTCCTCCAAGGGATCTTCCCAACCCAGGGATCAAACCCATGTCATCAAAACTCTGGGTCTCCTGCCTTGGCAGGCAGACTCTCTCCCACTGTGCCACTTGGGAAGCCCCAAAAGGAAGATAATAAGTATATCTAAATGAGAAAATGGATGAATGGTGCTAAGTGCGATGTTTAACACAGGACAACTGCTCAAAATGAGAGACACAAGGACAATAAGAAACAAAATAAAGAAGAGTCTGAAAGAATTCTTTGATTCAGCAAATGTTTATTAAACACTTATTATGACTCAGGATATGCCCATGGTATTTTAAAAGACAGAGGGGCACACTGAACACAACCTGGGTACTTCTAGGTTCATTGGTAAGATGAAATGCAATTAAAATCTCAAACTATTTAAGCAAGGAGAGATCGGGAATTCGGGAAAGGGAATAACTCATAAATTGGAGTAAAGAATCTCATTAAATATTTAAAATATTCAGAGAAAATTAGAAGACTTCTGTGATATTTCATGAAATTATTAGAAACAACAGTTACAGCTCAATAAGGTAGTTGTATGTAGGTGTCTGCATGTGAGTGTTACTCCCATGAGGAAACTAACGCACAGTTTAGGAAATTGACTACCATCACCCAATTAGTAAGTTGCAAGGACAGATTCAAGCCTATAACTGCCTGATCTGGTGCCCTATAAATTACCCATTATATTTCATAGATTCTGAAAGATATTTACTGAATAAATGGATGAAAGTGAAAGTGTTAGTCAGTTCAGTTCAGTTCAGTTCAGTCGCGCAGTCGTGTCCGACTCTTTGCGACCCCATGAATCGCAGTACGCCAGGCCTCCCTGTCCATCACCAACTCCCGGAGTTCACTCAGACTCACGTCCATTGAGTCTGTGATGCCATCCAGCCATCTCAGTCCAACTCTTTGCAACTCCATAGACTGTAGCCTGCCAGGCTCATCTGTCCATGGGATTCTCCAGGCAAGAATACTGGAGTTGGTAGCTATTCCTCTCTCCAGGGGATCTTCTTGACCCAGGGATTGAACCTGGGTCTCCTCCATTGCTGGCAGATTCTTTTACCATCTGAGCCACCAGGGAAGCCCATTTCCAAATACCCATTTAAAACATCTAAGAAAAAAAATAAAAGTATAACTGAAAAAATAAAACTGTAACTGGAAAAAGTAAAAATAAAAGTGAAAAAATTTGGATGAGGGAGAAAACTAACCAATCATTTATCTACGGATAGATTAAAATCTGAATTCACATACATAAAATAATATAATGCATATTTCTACAGGCTTTGCCAACTGTGATTATAATTAGCACAGAATTGATCAGTTTACAAATTCCATCTCCCACCTGCTCTCACAAATCTCCAAAAACCTTCAAAATCAAATCTAGTCGTTCCTGGGAATGACTTGAACGGTTGTCACCAGTGCTTGCAAACAAACTCCTGGGCTACGATGGTTGTGTGATATCAGCGAGGTGCTTCCTCTTGTCTCCTTCCTCAGTCCCATCCTCAGTGTTTGCTTCCTGATAAGCCAGTCCAGGGTGCCACAGTTTTGTCCCCACTTCAATGCCCACCCCCCAGAGCATCTGTCATGTAAGAAACTTAAGCCCTCTTGATGCCAGAGGAGAGCTCTTACTTTATCAAGCTTACGTTACATTACGTTGCATGTAGTAGAGGTTCCTCTCCTTGACTGTATCACCAGAGCATTGATGCAGAACTCAGCTGCGTTCTACAGCAAGGGTCTCCAACCTCCAGATCTAATGCCCGATGATCTCAGGCATAGAAAATAATAGAAATAAAGTGCAAAATAAATGTAATGTGCTTGAATCATCCTGAAAGCATCCCCCACCCATGGAAAGATGGTCTTCTTTGAAAATGGTTCCTAGTACCAAAAAGGCTGGGGACTCCTACTTTAGAGCCTGCAGGCTACCATGACAACGTGCAGACAGCTTGATTATCTTTGTCTACTACAGAGTTCAACCAGGAACTGCTAATGCTGGTCCAGGGAACTCAGACAATCCTCTCGATATTTCACTTCATCCTATAGGCTTTTTTCCCATCATTCAACTAGACACCAGGACTCTGCTTGTCTCCCTAATTGTCAATCAAATCCAAACATACCTGAGTCCCAGGGGTGGGTTTGGCTCAGGCTCAAGCCAAGACCACTACTACATCATTTTTTAAACCTTTACATTATTTTAGAAACTTGATCAGGTATTTTTTGGTATAGTTTGGTGCTGAGAGAGGGAAAACATGTTATATTCTCCAAATATAATTTGAGAACGTCAGCTTAAACCTTTTTTATGCCCCAAATACACCAGTCAAATCAGATTAGGGTGATGGTGATGAGGCAGCTTATTAAAACAAGAACATGCCAACCTCATAGAGATGGAATGTTTTTCATTGTTAAATAAACAAAAATGTATGTGTGTGTATGTATTTCTACGACTAACAAATTTCAGGGAAAGGGACAGACCAGTAATTAAGAAATAAGCTCAGTGACAAAGACACACAAAACAAGACAGAGATTAAGAGAATACCATTATTAGGACTTGCCTGGTGGTCCAGTGGTTAAGACTCCACATGTCCAACGCAGCAGTTGTAGGTTCAAACCCTAGTCTGGGAGCTAAGACCCCAGTCTGTGTGTGGCACAGCCAAAAAAAGAGGCAAGACATCATTATTTTTATCTTTAACAAGCTAATATATATTGATTTCTCATTATACCCAGCTCACTTCAGTCACTCAGTCATGTCTGACTCTTTGTGACCCCATGAACCACAGCACACCAGGCCTTCCTGTCCATCACCAACTCCCAGAGTCCACCCAAACCCATGTCCATAGAGTCAGTGATGCCATCTAACCATCTCATCTTCTGTCATCCCCTTCTCCTCCTGCCCTCAATCTTTCCCACCATCAGGGTCTTTTCAAATGAGTCAGCTCTTCAGGTAGCCAAAGTATTGGCGTTTCAGTTTCAACATCAGTCCTTTCAAGGAACACCCAGGACTGATCTCCCTTAGGATGGACTGGTTGGATCTCCTTGCAGTCCAAGGGACTCTCAAGAGTCTTCTCCAATACCACAGTTCAAAAGCATCAATTCTTTGGTGCTCAGCTTTCTTCACAGTCCAACTCTCACATCCATACATGACCACAGGAAAAACCTTAGCCTTGACTAGATAGACCTTTGTTGACAAAGCAATGTCTCTGCTTTTTAATATGTTGTCTAGGCTGGTCATAACTTTCCTTCCAAGGAGTAAGCATCTTTTAATTTCATGGCTGCAGTCACCATCTGCAGTGATTTTGGAGCCTAAAAAAATAAAGTCTGACACTGTTTCCAATGTTTCCCTATCTATTTTCCATGAAGTGATGGGACCAGATGCCATGATCTTCGTTTTCTGAATGTTGAGCTTTAAGCCAACATTTCACTCTCCACTTTCACTTTCATCAATGATTCATGTCAATGTATAGCCAAACGAATACAGTATTGTAAAGCAAAACAAACTAAAAAATAAAAATTAATTTAAAAAAAAACAGACTTTTTGGTTCTTCTTCACTTTCTGCCATGATGGTGGTGTCATCTGCATATCTGAGGTTATCGATATTTCTCCCAGCAATCTTGATTCCAGCTTGTGTTTCCTCCAACCCAGCATTTCTCATGATGTACTCTGCATATAAGTTAAATAAGCAGGGTGACAATAGACAGCCTTGACGTACTCTTTTCCTATTTGGAACCAGTCTGTTGTTCCATGTCCAGTTTTAACTGTTGCTTCCTGACCTGTATACAGATTTCTCAAGAAGCAGGTCAGGTGGTCTGGTATTCCCATCTCTTTCAGAATTTCCCACAGTTCATTATGATCCATACAGTCAAAGGCTTTGGCATAGTTGATAAAGCAGAAATAGATATTTTTCTGGAATCCTCGTGCTTTTTCAATGATCCAGCAGATGTTGACAATTTGATCTCTGGTTCCTCTGCCTTTTCTAAAACCAGCTTGAACATCCGGTTCACGTATTGCTAAAGCCTAGCTTGGAGAATTTTAAGCATCACTTTACTAGTGTGTGAGATAAGTGCAATTGTGCAGTAGTTTGAGCATTTTTTGGCATTGCTTTTCTTTGGGATTGGAATAAAAACTGACCTTTTCCAGTCCTGTGGCCACTGCTGAGTTTTCCCAAATTTGCTGGCATATTGAGTGCAGCACTTTCACAGCATCATCATTTAGGATTTGATATAGCTCAACTGGAATTCCATCACTTCCACTAGCTTTGTTCATAGTGATGCTTCCTAAGGCCCACTTGACTTCACATTCCAGGATATCTGGCTCTAGGTGAGTAATCACACCATCGTGATTATCTGGGTCATGAAGTTTTTTTTTTTTTTTTTTTTTTGTACATTACACCCAAGGCACCAGGAATATTTAAAAAAAAAAACAAAACAGCATGCCATGTAAATTAACAATTGCCTTTCAGCAGAACATATTTATAATAAAGTAATAGGAAAGTTACATTTGAGGGACCTTAGACAGAGTGACTGAATTTTCCCAAGGTTGTCAGAGATAAATTCATTCAAGATGCATCAATGATGTTGTGGTTATAAGAACATAGGCTCCTGGGCTCAGGTTTCCCTGTACTACTACGTAACTTCAGATTCATCATCTGTAAAATAGAGATAACAAAACTGCCTTTTCTCAGATTGCTGTGAAGGATATATGACCTTCTCCAGGTAGAAGATTTAAAAGAGGGTTGGCAATTTTTAAGTGCTTCATAAATGGTAACTATATATACTCCCTTCTCTGTGTACTGTTATGTACCCAGTCAATCTTAAAGAAAATCAACCCTGAACATTTATTGGAAGGACTGATGCTGAAGTGGAAGCTCCAATACTTCAGCCACCCAGTGCAAAGAGCCAATTCATTGGAAAGACCCTGATGCCGAGAAAGATTGAAGGCACGAGGAGAAGGAGACAACAGAGGATGAGATGGTTGGATGGCATCATCAGCTTCATGGACATGAGTCTGAGCAAACTCTGGGTGATGGTAGAGGACAGGGAAGCCTGGCGTGCTGCAGTCCATGGGGTTGCAAAAAATCGTGCACATCTTTGTGACTGAAAAACAAAAGCAGAGTGAGAGAACAAAAGAATTAAAGAAATACAGAAGTCTTGCATTTTGATATTCATTATTCTAGATGCCTTTAAGAGCATTTGTGATTCATGAAAAGAGGTCAAAATGTCAACATTAACAAGACTTTGGAAGAAGTTGATTCCTACCTTCGTGAATGAATTTGAGGGGTTCATGATTTCAGTGGAGAAAGTAACTGAAGAATGTGGTGGAAATATCAATAGAATTAGAATTGGAGCCTGAAGGTGTGACTGAATTGCTGCAATTTTATGATAAAATGTTTACGGAGATAGAGCTATTTCTTGTATGAGCAAAGATAGCAGTTTCTTGAGATGGAACACACTCCTGGTGAAGATGCTGTGAAGATTGTTGAAGTGACAATAAAGAATTTAGAATATTATATAAACTTAGTAGATAAAGCAGAGGCAGACCTTGAGAGGACTGACTCCAATTTTAAAAGACACTCTACTATAGGGAAAATGCACTCAAATAGTCCTGCAAGCTTCAGAGAAGTCATTTGTAAAAGCGAAAGTCAATCAATGTAGCAAACTTCATTGTTGTCTTTTTTAAGAAATTGCCACAGTCACCCCAGCCTTCAGCAACCACTACCCTGATCAGCCAGCAGCCATCAGCATGGAGGCAAGACCCTCACCAGTAGAAAGGTTATGACTCTATGAAGGCTCAGATGATGGTTAACATTTTTAGCAGTAAAGAATTTTTAATGAACATACACATTTTTGAGACACACTTGATAGACTACAGAATATTGTAAATATTAACTTGTATATGCACTGGGAAACCAAAAAAATCCATGTGATTTGCTTTATTGTGATGTTCTGGGACCAAACCCGTGACATCTGTGAGGTGTGCCTCTGATGAAGTGTGTGTATAACATATAAGACACTCTTCTAAATGTTTTATGCATGTTTTCCTTTTCAATTCTCATGACAACTCTGTGAGGCAAATACTATTATTATCTCTACTTTGTGTTAAAAAATATGTCACATAGAGAGGTTAAATAATGTCCCTTAAGACATAGAGATGGTTAGCGGTGGAGCCAGAATTTGAAACAAGATGTGTTCTTCCCCAGTCTACAATTATTCCTGGAAATTGAGATAATCTTGAAAAAGTAGCACGTTAGCTATTAAACACTTCCTTATGAGTAGGTATAACCCAGACTTACAGAGCCTTGGGATCTCGGATAAGAGAGAGGTTAAAAGAGCAAAGTAAGAAAAAACTTGAAGGATTGCATATAAAATTTCTGTTATATTTTTGAGAAAAGGATTGTGAGGGCAGTAAGAATTTCTTTATCAATGGTTACACACAGACCACACAATTTTTAACAACTAAATACATGATCAAGTGGTTTCAATGTACTTTTTCTGTCCACAAACACAGATGTTCATCAGACACCGATGGAATCTGAAATGGAATGAAAACAGTAAAATGAAACAACATCAAAGGCAAGAATTTGCATCCATTGCTGGGGGGAATGTAAAATGGTACAGATCATTGGGAAAACTATTTGACAGTTTCATGAACAGTTAAACATAGTTAACTTATAACTCAGCAATTGTGCTCTAGGTATCTACACAAGAGAAATAGAATCTTATGTCCAAATGAAGATTTGTTCACAAATGTTCCAGCAGCATTATTCCTAATAGCCCAAACAGAAAAGAACCCCATTGTCCATCAACTGGTGAGTGAATGAGCAATTTTTGATACGTCCACACAATGGAATAGTACTAGGCAACAAAAATAAATAAAATCCTGATACATACACCAGTGTAGATAAATCTCAGAGACATAATCCTAATGAAGACAACCAGACACAATATTGTCTATTGTGTGATTTAATTTTTATGAAATTTGTACAAAAGACAAAGCTAGAGTGCACAAGGTAAGATTTTCAAGTGATGAAATGTCCTAAAATTGGATTATGGTAATGGTTGTATGACTGTATACATTTACTGAAACCACTAATTACTCTCTTAAAGGGGATGAATTTTATGGTGTGTGTGTAAATAGTGACTTCCCTGGTGCCTCAGTCGGTAAAGAATCCATCTACAATGCAGGAGATCACCTGTAATGCAGGAGATCTGAGTTCGATCGCTGGGTCAGGAAGACCCCTTGGAGAAGAAAATGGCAACCCACTCCAATACTCTTGACTGGAGAATGCCACGGACACAGGCCATGGGGTCACAAGAGTCGAACACAAAGCTGCTTACAAAGTATTTAAGCCTTGCTCTAGATTTACTAAACCAGGGTTCCCTCATACCTTATTTTCAGTTGCAGAAAAATATAAATACAATGGAATGACCATTTTAACCATTTTTAAGTGTACAAATCAATGGCATTTATTAATAGCACGTTCATATTGTCATGCAAGCATCACCACCATCCTTCCCCAGAAGATTTTCATCATCTTCTGCTGAAACTCTCTACCCATTAAACAATAACTCAGAATTCTCTCCTCCTCCCACGGCAACCACCATTCCCCTTCAGTTCAGTTCAGTCGCTCAGTCGTGTCCGACTCTTTCAGTCTCTATGAATTTGCCTACTCTAGGTCCTTCAAGTGCTTAGTTGCTTCAGTCGTGTCCAACTCTCTGCAACACTATGGACCATAGCTCCTCTGTCCATGGGATTCTCCAGGCAAGAATACTGGAGTGGGCTTCCATTTTCTCCTCCAAGTATTCAAGTAAGAGGAATCATATATCTCTGTCCTTTGGTTTCTGGCTTATTTCACTTAGCATAATGTCTTCAGGGTTCATCTCTGCTGTAGCGTGTCAGAATTTCATTCCTTTTAAAGGAGTGTATTTTCTTTCCGTTGTATGTATATTATATTTGTTTGTCCATTTCTCCATAGATGGATAGCTAGCGTGTTTCCTCCTTTTCGATATTGTGAATAGAGCTGCTATGACTGTTGGTGTATCTTGCTGTTTTCAAAGCACATATTGCTTTTTTAAGACTTCCCCTGTGGCTCAGCAGTAAAGAATCTGCCTGCAATGCAGGAGACGTGGGTTCGATCCCTGGGTCTAGAAGACCTCCTGGAGTAGAAAATGGCAACCCACTCCAGTATTCTTGCCCGGAAAATCCCATGGATGGAGGAGCCTGGAGGCCTACAGACCATGGGGTGCAAAGAATCAGACATGACTGAGCAATTAAACACACACACGTTGCTTTCTTTGGGAGAAGGAAACCCATGGCTTTCATTATATTTTCAAAGCCTGTGATCCAAACAGCCACAGGTCATGTGGCTGGCCAATAACACATAAACAAAATCTTCATGACTTTATTTCCCTGAGTGCGGATGAGTCTAGCAATTTAGAATGGAAAACATGCTTACTAGATTCAAGCCGACAACACAGAGATAATGACTATTATCTTATTAACCCTTCCTTATGTACTCGGCTACGTACCAAGCACCTCTTTATTCATTAGAGCATCTAACCCTTAGAAAACATTTCGGGTCCAAGCTTGTGAAGCAGTGGGCAGCAAGTAATTGACTCAAAGTCAGCAGACCATTTTTATTTACTCAGATTTTAATCTGACCCAAAGGCCATGCTCGTAACCGCTCAACTACACTGCCTTTGGAGAGAAACTTCCTTGACTCATTTGAGGGGTATGAAAGTGGTTATAAGTTGGCACTGATTTTAGGAAAGACTGGTGCTTTGATTCAAAAAAACAAAGCAAATCTCGGTCACACATTGGAGTAAATTAGCAGAATCCGATAGCTAGAAGAAGGCTTACAACTCTAGCAGTGATTATGTTTTAGATCTGGTTTGGGACTTGCTTATGCAAAAATTAAGCCATTTGGCATCAAGCCAATTCTATTTAAACTAAATCTTCTTCAACTTCCTTGTATTTCCTTTCCCACATCTGCACCAGAGAGGAAAGGCCACTCTACCATAGCAACAAAGCCTAAAAGGTTTTGTCCAGACCTCTTTTTCAGGAATCTTCTCAGTGGATCCTGGGCAGGTGTCGGGAGAGGAGGTGTGTGTGTGTTTCTATCCCTAATTCAAAGCAGACTTTCCCAGCAAAAAGTTCACAATAGCCTGGAAGCAAAGCAGAGGGCTCCTTACAGAGGGAGACTGCATTCAGATGCAAATAAAATTCTTCTAGGGTTACTTAGTATTCCTAGCTCTGACTGACGGCAAGTCCCTCACCTGGGTTTTCACATAATTTCCTCAGCTGCAGTTTAGTGAATTTCCTATTAAATGTAGACACTTGTCTATTTTCTTTTGTGGAGCTTTGTTCTCAGAGCATTAGTTTCTATTATTACGGACTCTGGGGATGAATACCAAGAGGGAGGAGAAACCACTGAACTATGAGACTATCTTGTTGGCCACAGATCTGATCAAAAGTGTCAGTCTGGGGAGTAAAACAGAGCAGGTGATGAATAGATATATGATTTATAAACGTGGCTCACAGTGGCCTGCCAGAATTGTTCTGTATTTGCATAGCATTATACTAAAGCATGCCTGCTGAGTTTAAAACTTGTGACATCCCAACAAGAGGCTATATTCTGATTTTCTCAGGGTATATGCCCAGGAGTGAGATTGCTGGGCCATATTGTAGTTCTATTTTTAGCTTTTTTGTGGAACTTCCATACTCTTCTTCCTAGTGGCTGTAGAAAATTGCCTTTCTACCAATGGTGCTAGAGGGTTCCCTTTTCTCCAGACTCTCTCTAGCACTTATTGTTTGTAGATTTTCTGATGACGGCTGTTCTGACTGGTGACCAATTAGAACAGGTGATACCTCACTGTAGTTTTGATTTGCATTTCTGTAACAGTGAGTGATGTGGTACATTGTTTCACGTGCCTCTTGGCCAGGGGGATGGACCTAGAGTCTGTCATACAGAGTGAAGTAAGTCAGAAAGAGAAAACAAATACCATATATTAATGCCTACATGTGGAATCTAGAAAAACGGTACAGGTGAACTTACTTCCAGGGCAGGAATAGAGATGCAGATGTAGAGAACAGACATGTGGAAAGAGAGGGGGAGGAGAGCGCGGGATGAACTGGGAGACTGGGTTTGACTTATACACTACCATGTGTAAGAGATATTAACAGTCAGTAGGAACCTGCAGCTTAGCACAGGGTGCTCAGCTCAATGCTCTGCGATGACCTGGAGGGGTGGGATGAGGGAGGGGGTCCAAGAGGGAGTGGGCATGTGCATGCTCCTGGTGATGCACATTGTTACACAGCAGAAACTAACATAACACTGCAAAGCAATTATACTCCAATTAAAATAAAAAGAAGCAGCAGCTACATTCTGCAAAGGAAAGGGCTGTGTTTCCATCATCTCCACATCCCAGCCATCCCCAAACACCCAAACTATACTTTTGTCGTTAATACTTCAAAGGTATTTCTGTTTACATTTTCCTACATCATCAGGAGTAACATAAGATTTAATTTCCCCACTTTTAGTGATTTAGAATTGGTAAGTAGTGGCTTTTTTTTTTCTCTGCCATGTCTAATGGCAAAGGCAAAAATATCTTAGAGAGTAACTTTAAAAAAATAATAGTTTTATTTATTTGTTTGTTTTCGGCTGTTGTTGCTCGGGCTTTCTCTCGTTGCAGCGAGCCGGGGCTACTTTCCAGTTGCGGTGCACAGGCTTCTCACTGCGGCGGTTTCTCTCGCTGCGCAGCATGGGCTCTAGGGCGCGGGCTTCAGTGATCTCAGCTCCCAGGCTCCAGAGCACAGGTTCAAGCTGTGGCACACGGGCGTAGTTGCTCCAAGGCATGTGGGATCTTCCTGGATCAGGATCGAACCCGTGTCTCCCACATGGGCAGGCGGACTCTTTACCCCTGAGCCGTTAGCAAAGCCCCAGGAGGGTGATTTTGTGTGGCGGAAGTCTTTGCTTCCCACAGACCCATGGGGTTGTTAACAGAACACGGCGGTTTCTCTCACTGCGCAGCATGGGCTCTAGGGCGCGGGCTTCAGTGATCTCAGCTCCCAGGCTCCAGAGCACAGGTTCAATAGCTGTGGCACACGGGCGTAGTTGCTCCAAGGCATGTGGGATCTTCCTGGATCAGGATCGAACCCGTGTCTCCCACATGGGCAGGCGGACTCTTTACCCCTGAGCCGTTAGCAAAGCCCCAGGAGGGTGATTTTGTGTGGCGGAAGTCTTTGCTTCCCACAGACCCATGGGGTTGTTAACAGAACCTCATCACTTTGATCCTAGACTTAATGAAGAGGATTGGCATGGACGTTCCCAAAGAGGAAAGGGATGTAACCTTGTCCTATTGGTGGAAGGGAGGACTTGTCAGAGGTGGTGTTCTACTTATTGGGGTGATCAGGCTGTGGAATGCAAGGTGGCAAACCCTTGTGCTTCCCTTGCACACCTCCTGGAGGTGCCAGGACCCCGGTTTGTAGACGGTTCCCTGGAGCTTGTAGAGTCTGGGCACTGAGCATCACATTCTTGACAGCCTGTTGAGAACCCATGTAATGAACTTAATTATGACCGGGATCTCTGTGTACCCAGTGATCCTGAAGAACCCTGACTGCTTCACAAGGGCATCGTGTGGCAGAAAGGCGATGACTGGGACGAGCATGGATTAACAACCATGTGCTTCTGCTCACCTTCACCTGGACTGCCTAATCCTCGAGCCTTTGTACCACTGTGAAAAGAAGAAGGAGCCACCAAAATGATTTGCATTGATATCTTAAGGACCTTGGTGAGTGGGGCCTTGGGACCAGGTTTGATTGGATTTTGGCAGGGATGAGGAGCACGACTATCACAGAGAACATTTTACACTGCTCAGCGTGCATGCCTGCAGGCATGCTAAGTCACTTCAGTCATGTCCAACTCTTTGCACCCCCCTGGACTGTGTAGCCCACCAGGCTCCTCTGTCCATGGGATTCTCCAGGCAAGAATATTGGAGTGGGTTGCCATGCCCTCCTCCAAGGGAACCTTCTCACAATGCTTACTATGTGACGGTATTTGTTCCAAGAACTTATACTTACTAACACAATGAATTCTCACACTTTACATATGAGGAGACTGAGGTACAGAGGGGTTAAGTAACCCATCCGAGAGAGGGAAACTCACAAGTGCAGGAACAGGGTATGTAATCCAAGCAGTGAAGCTTCATCTGTTCCTCCCATTTACATGAGGCCAGATTTACATCCATTAGAAGCTTAAGGAAAAGAAAGGATGTAGGAGTGTTGGAAAAGGCCCCCTTCCCTCTGCCACAAACCTTTTTTCAAGGAATATGCTGATGGTTTCCTTGATTTGCTCTCGGATAATATTCAGAACAACGCTCGGTTTGATAAATATGCACTCCGTTGGATAAGGTGTAACAGATTCGTTGCTGTACAACTCAGAGCAGGAAGGAATAACTTAGGGACACAGAAGAATCAAGTCTTTATTTCTCCTCCCTTGACCCCACATCCCTTATCTTATTCCTGAGTCTCTCGTCTGTGCTCTCCCAGTCTAGACAGCAGAGAATGTAACCCAGTACTCCACACGGCTATGCCCAGTAAATTCTGAAGCCCACGCATGTCTTGCAAATAGCGTTTTACCTAGAGGGATCCGAGCGAGTCCGGTTCTCCGTCCTTTTTCTCCCTTCAGGCAGTACATGCAAATGTCCTCCTCCTAGTCTTTCTCATCTTTCTCCCCAGATTTCCTGAGTAGCAGCCAGTTCAGTCCCTGAGACAACCCAGCCATTTCAAACACCCTCCTGTTCTCTAGCAAACAGCTCCGCGCTCAAGCAAACAGCACAGCCTGGGAGGTTTGTGGTGCTCGTGGGTTGCCACTGGACCCTGTCCAAGCCCCAGAAGCCTGTGCCCAGGCAAGATCTAATGGGACCTACTGCCAAGCAGCATGTGATTTATCACACCTGAGCTTGCTTGGAATAAGAGAGGCATTCCTTGTTTCATTTCTCCCATCTTGTGATTTCCACCCGATGGCTAAGCTCAGATCATGGGGTCTAACTAAAAGAAGAGTTGGTGCCAAATGTCACTAGCTGATACAAACTAGATAGCACAGAGAAAAAAACAAGTCCTGCGTACATGCACGCACAGTCGTCTCTGACTCTTTGCCATCTCATGGACTGTAGCCTGCCAAGCTCCTCTGTCTATGCAGTTCTCCAGGCAAGAATACTGGAGTGGGTAGCCAGTGCCTTTTCCAGGGGATCTTCCTGACCCAGGGATCAAATCCTCATCTCCCGTGTCTCCAGCATTGACAGGCAGATTTTTTCCAAGCGCCACCTGGGAAGTACCAAACTGTATGGCATATACAAATACTGTATAGCAAATAGCATGGAGAACTATATTCAATATCTGGTAATAAGCCATAAAGTTAAAAAGAAAAAAAAAAAGAGTTGATGACGATAGATAGTGTTTTCTCCAAACAGCTCGCTTTTCTCTCCTCCATCTTGCCATAGTCTAATTGGCAGAATGTTTCTTTCCAATCTGAATGGGAACTTAAATTTGTTTTCCTAATAATTGAGGAATTATTACATGGGAAATATTTGCTCTCACTCCATGGATAGATCTGAATCTTTTAAATTGCATTATGCCTTCAGAGTTTTCTTTTTTTTTCCTCTGCTCATCCTTAGAGATGGTAGATTTTATGTTCTAAAGAAGACAACAGTCCATTTAAAAAAGATTATAATTTGAGATAATGATGCATACTGATCGGGTACAAAGAATGTACAAAGAGAAGTAAACATGTACAAAGTTAATAAAATCCAGATAATGGGGAAAAGAGAAACAGAATATCTGGAGTGGAGAAGAAGATGTTTAATAAGGTCAATAAAGGACTCTAGAGGGAATCCTTGGAAAAATCTGCTACAGAGAAGAATGTAGCTATGCAACAACTAGGTCTGAATATACCAGACAGAACAGCAAAAGTATAAAGGCTGCAAGGTGGGCATAGATTTGGCATATTCAAGAAAATCCCGAAGCCTATTGTTGCTAAAACATATAAAAGGGGAAAGAACTAGTAGGAGGTAACAGGTGAGGGACAGGTCATATAGTATCTTCTACGCCCCAGTGAGCAATTTGCCTTAAGGCATAAAGGGGAGCCACTAAAGGATTTTATGAAGCAGAGAAACATGTATCATACTCATTTTGTTTTGTTTGTTTTTATGAGTATTTTTCAAAAAGTAGCTGTGTCTGCTGCGTGTAGAAAGGTCAGTAGGTAATCACTAGCAGAATCAGGTAGACCAGAGAGAGCTAGCTGCGACAGAGCAACCTGGGCCAAGATCTTAGAGGTGCCAAGTTGTTGGAGACATAACACACTCTGAAGGGAGAGCTGACAGCGCTTGCTGATGTATTAGATTCAGAGAATCAGAGAAAGTTGTTGGCCTGAGTCGTAGGGAAAATGGGGCTTCCCTGGAGGCTCAGCAGTAAAGAATCTGCCTGTAATGCAGGAGACACAGGAGACGCAGGTTCAATCCCTGGGTCAGGACGATCCCCTGGAAGAGGAAATGGCAATCCACACCAATATTCTTGCCTGGGGAATTCCACGGACAGAAGAGCCTAGTGGGGCCACGAAGAGCTGGACACCGAGTGTGTGCACACAGAGAGAGGACGAAGTTAATATTTCTTGATTTGGAAACCATAGTGCAAAAAACAAGTTTAAGAAGAAAAAAAAAGAAAAATTTGTTTTTATTAGATTGGTTTGATATGCCTATTGGGCAGCCAAATGGAGATGTCAAGGAGGTGATTAAATTCCCAACTCTGAATTCATGAGCGTACTTAGGGCTAGAAATGTCATTCTGGGATCCATCACCGTAGAGATGGGCTTAAAAGTCAGGCTGTGGAGGGAACGAGAAAATGCATATAAAGAGCAATGGAGCTGGAGACCGATCTGGAGCAGTCCAGCACTGAGAAGCCAGAAAAGTAAAATCAGAAAGAAGTGGATAACTGTCTAGGAGTAAATCCAGGGAAGTAGTGTGTTTCTGAAGTCAAATGAAAACAATTCTTTAAGGCTAGGTGGTCCCATGTCAAATGCTGTGCAAAAATCAAGAAAGAGGAAGAGAGAGAATTCATCATTGGATTTGGTGTGATGAATGTCTTTAGTGACCTGACGAAAACAGTTTCAATACAATTGTGGGAAGATACCTTGATTAGAACAGGTCAATGGGTGGAGATATTTTAAGAAAATGGTGGGAATAAGTAGGAACAAATCATCTGAAGATTTTTGATGTGAAGTAGGGAGAGAAATGAAGCAGGATGGGGTTTGGGGTGCTACTAGGCACCCCACTCCAGTACTCTTGCCTGGAAAATCCCATGGACGGAGGAGCCTGGTAGGCTGCAGTCCATGGGGTTGCTAAGAGTCAGACACAACTGAGCGACTTCACTCACTTCACTTTAGGAATAGAGTGAGGATGTCTTATTTTTGCTTTTGAGATGGAAACTATAAAGGTTGTGTGTTGGTGGAAAGAATAATTCAGAGGAGAGGGAAAATGTAGACTGTTAATTTGGGGAGCAAATTCCTTCAAAAAGCAAGAGTGGGTGGTATCCTGCATGTAAGCGGAGAGAGTGGTAGAGGGAAAAACTGATTCCAAGAGCAGGGCCAAGGAATAAAAGCCAGGAGAAACCACTCCATTTGAGAACCTAACCTCTATCACATCATTCAACTTCACACTTGAGGAAAGTCATCAGAGAACTGTTTTTGTATGAACATACTTCCGAAGGAACCTTAGACCTTCAGCAATTTATTTCCCTAGACTAGCCCTGGGGAAACTGTGGAACTAGTAAAATTAATCTCTCTGCACCACTCACATCCTTAGCCTTTCACATCCTCTGCTTTCAACAGCTGGTGCCTTCCTAAGTGTTGCCTGACTCTCCAGCAGCTGTCCAGCCTTCCTTGAAGATTTTTGAACTTAGCTTTCCAAATCCTGTTTCCTTCAATACTGACTTACACTGTTCCCCATTCCTGAACTCTCTGATAATCAGAGGTAATAACCACATAGATAAAATCTACTCTAATTCTTACTATATTTCAAGTATCTTACTAGGTGTTTTATATCTTTAAATGCATTCTTAGTGTTAATCTCTTACAAGATAGACCTTATCATTAAAGTGAAAGTGAAGTTGCTCAGTCGGTCCGACTCTTTGCGACCCCATGGACTATAGCCTACCAGGCTTCTCCGTCCATGGGATTTTCCAGGGAAGAAAGCCTCCTTTTACAAATGGAACAAACTGGTGATATTCCTTTACATAGCTGTGTGTAGTTGAAGATCATTTATTCTAATTGCTGTTCATATCCCATCCTATGAATGTACCATAATTTATCTCTAAATTCTGCTGTTGATGAGCAATTGGTGGCTTCCTTTTTGAAATCAGTATAGATGGTGTCGCTATGAATATGTTGGTTCATACTTTTGATAAACAACCATATGCATTTGTTTTGGGTGTATGCAGAGGAGTAGAATTTCTGAAATGCATATGTTTAGCCTAAGTAGTTCCCCTAAAATGCCTGTGTCAACATCTATGAAGTTATTAACTGCAGTGCTACTGCAGAAAAAAAAACAAACAAAACTAAACCAAATGTCTCAACATTGCCTACCTACCAGCAGTAACATCGGAGAACAACCACAAGCTATCCCTGCCTCTCTCCCACCTTCCAAAGAGTGCGCAAGTTCTGCAATGCGGGAAACCTGGGTTCAATCCCTGGGTTGGGAAGATCCCCTGGAGAAGGGAATGGCTACCCACTCCAGTATTCTGGCCCGGAGAATTCCATGCACTGTATATAGTCCGGGGGCCGCAAAAAGCCGGACACAACTGAGCAACTTTCACTTTCACTTCTACTGACACCCAGTATTTACAACCAGGAAAATATCGCACACGGGTCCAGCCTCTGAACTACAGACAAGCAATCAAGAAGTGAATTTGAATGGAAGCTGAGTGCCAATCCATCATGCCCATCACAAAGAGTGAGGTGCTTGTGTTCCAACACATGGACAGGTTCTGGGGGTAGTTATAAACATCAGTCTTGAGTTTAGAATAGAGGTCGTGTCTGGACTTAAACCCTGGGGCCATCGACTAGTGAGAGTATTAGGATTGATTATCTCACCAAAGTAAGTAGAAGTTGGGATGAGAATACCCCAAATGAGATTTTGGACAAATCAGCATTTTCAAGGAGCCAGAGGAAACGATCCAGCGAAGGAGAGTGAAGAGCATTCTGAGAAATAAGAGAGACCTAGGAAAGGAAAAAGAGATTAAAAAAAAAAAAAGACAAAATTTTAAGCAGTTCAAATATGGAACAAGAGCCCCTGGAATTTGCTAGCAGCCAAATAGAACATTATGTTTGGAAGACACTTTCTAAGTAATTCTCTTCACCTCTTTACTATGGAGATGAGGAAACTGAAGTCCTGGAAGAGTTGAAGTTTGTGCTGTGGGTGAGAGCATGTCAGGTTGCAAGGATCTGAAAGAATTTGGATTATATTGACAAGCTGACCAACTCTTTCACCTCTCTGAGCATCCATTTATTCATCAATTAAAAAAAAAAAAAAAAACCACAGCAGTTTGGCGGGAGGTTACATAAGACAGTTACATGAGATGGTTCTTTTTGCACCTAACAGAAAGCTTTGCATTATGCCCTTAAGGGTTTGTTTTGTAATTCCTTCTTTGTAAGTTCCTTGAGGGCAGGGAACACTTCTGCTTTGTTTCCTGTTACACTCCCAGTATTTAGCACACTGCTTAATTAATATATATAGGCACTCCATGACTATTTCTTCAATAGATGAAGGAAGTGTCCATATTGTAGCTGCTTAACCCGAGTTGCAACTGATGTTTCCCTTACCCCAGCTACTTTTTTGCAGTTTTATTAACATTTGTTACTAGAGTCCATGTGAATAGAACAGCATGTTCTCCACCAGCCTAAAATAGTTGTAGCAAAGTGGAGCACCATCTTCTTATCTTCTAAGGCCATATGCTGCTGCTGCTGCTAAGTTGCTTCAGTCGTGTCCGACTCTGTGTGACCCCATAGACAGCAGCCCACCAGGCTCCCCTGTCCCTGGGATTCTCCAGGCAAGAACACTGGAGTGGGTTGCCATTTCCTTCTCCAACGCAGGAAAGTGAAAAGTGAAAGTGAACTCACTCAGTCGTGTCCGACTCTTAGCGATCCTGTGGACTGCAGCCTACCATCTCCTCCATCCATGGGATTTTCCAAGCAAGAGTACTGGAGTGGGGTGCCGTTGCCTTCTCCGAAGGCCATATGAGGGGCCCCATAAAAGTGGACTTTCATATATTAGTCGCCCCTCTGTTCTGACTACACTGTTACTTTTCCAGCATCTGTTTGCAATCACTTAGGCCACTATTCCCTGCCAGCCGGCAGTGGCTAACTGCACAAAAGGCTGCGGGGTGGTATGTGGTGTAAATTCCTCAACTTCTTGTGCTTTTCATTCAATGAAGCATAACTCAGCTCTTTAAAACAATGCAATTTCCTGATGCTCCATCAGAAATTGTGGGGGCTCTTCTGAACTGCCTAATCATTGCTGCCTCCTTGAAAACAAAGCGAAACAAGTGTTCAGTTCCAGATGGCTTGCGTGTTGGAGAGTTTCATTTGTTTTCACTTTTCTTTTTGTTGTTGTGGCGAGCGAAGGCCAATGAGAGTGATTCAACCAACCACATCTAGTCTCAGGTCTGGACCTTGTGGGCCTGTCATGAGCCCCGTTCTCACCATAAAAGTAGCTGAAAGAGTGTCTGAACAGGATGAATTCTGGCTCTGAAAGCCACAGACTCTCAGAGTTAAGACAATCCACGAGACTGTCTGGTGGAACCTCCTTTTCCCTGTAAAGACTGGAAACAAGCGAGATGAACGTGCCCATGGTCTTGAGGCTGAGGCTGAACAAAATTTAGCATCTCTTTGATCTAATGCCTCTTCCTTTCATTTAAAATGGTGTGGATTTTAGGAGAAATATAATCCACATGCTTCTGATTGAGTTACATTCACTGCATCCAAAAATCATTTTGTTCAAGCCTGTCAGGACTCAAGCCACCCTCTGAGCATCTTCATTTGAGAGTTTTGGAAACGTGAAATATTTTTGCCATGGTAAAGGAAAATCCCTTTGAACTAGGGCTTTGCAGTATATGTGTGTGTGTACAAGAGAGAGAGGGAGAGAAAGAGAGAGAGAGAGAAAGGGTATCAGCTAAGGAAAGAACAGAAGAAGAAGATAAGAACTAGCACCTAAATATTATATCTTTTTTTTTAATTGGAGACTAATTACAATATTGTATTGATTTTGCCATACATCAACATGAATCCACCACGGGTGTACACGTGTTCCCCATCTTTCTAAGGTGAAGCTATGCGTTCTTCCTCCCCCTGACCCCTGATAAAGTCTGGCATGAGATGCTGTGTTTCCCAGTTCAGTGTGAGGCCAGCAGGGCCCTAAGAGTTGGAATGTCCATTCCCAGACACACCTGATCAAGTTCGGGTAACTGGCCATTTGATCACTGGGCTGTGTTGATGTTGCTGCAGCCCCTTGGCAGAATCCTCTCCCTTAGAGCCCAGGCTCCCACCTTCATTTCTTCCCTCTAAGTTCACTTCATCATTGCAAACCCAGAGTGGGCTCCAAAGAGCCACAGTTTCTTCTCTCTGTCCTTGTGGAACTTAGAAACAACCAGCGTGGCTGAACTGCGTCTATTCTATTAGAAGTAGAAATGGTGGGCAGCCCCTCCCTAGAATACACAGAGTATGAACAGAAGTTGACTATGAATTTTATTAGAGACAGTGGAACCAATGCAAAGGGACTGATCACCAGCAAAGGCAGGCACGTGCAGGGACTTGTCAGGAGATACAGTGAATCGGCATGGAGGGGCATTAGGGTGACTCCAGCACCAGGCTAACTGCCCCTATTCCACTGCTGAGCTCCCCGACCCATATTGCCTGATGTGACCATTTCACCAAGTGAAAGTGTTAATCATTCAGTGGTGTCCGATTCTTTGCGACCCCCACGGACTGTAGTCTGTCAGGCTCCTCTGTCCATGGGATTCTTCAGGCAAGAATACTGGAGTCGGTTGCCATTCCCTTCTCCAGGGGACCTTCCCAACCCAGGGATCAAACCTCTGTCTCCCACACTGCAGGTGGATTCTTTACCATTCAAGCCACCAGGAAAGCCCACAATCACCAAGCTATCTAGCAACGCCTGCACTGAGAGACCCACTTGCCAAGTAGTGTGTGACCTTAGACCAAGCAATTGGATTTCTCCATTTCCATCCACGCGCTCCACAGACACTACCATATTCGGGCTTCTTTTCCTCTTTAAAGTCCTCCTGATTTCACCTGGACACACAACTAAGTGTGGGGAGGAGAAGGAGAAGTGGGTGATGTGGTAGTGCCCATTAGATTGGTACTTTTTTGGAGCTAGTTCTGTTCAGAGAGGGAACTGCGGTTCTTGGGAGTAAATGGAAGAACAAGGACTATAGCCCAGGGAGAGAGCCCACAGGTAAGTGCATCATCACCACAGCTTTATCTCCATGGAGATGAGATCATCAGTGGAGAGGTCAGCTCTAATGTGGCTTTAGCCTCCAGTTTCAAATGAGGGCATAAGAGAGGCCAAGTGCACAGCAAAGAGGAGAATTCCACAGGGACAACTGGGAAAGGTCCTTGATCTCCCAATTCTTCATTTCTAGACTCCATTCAGTCCCTAGCCAAGAAGTTTTCTCAATCTTAACTATAGGCACTACATAATTCTATGTTTGGGGGATGGTCCTGCATATTGCGGGATGTTTAGGAGCATCCCTGGCCTCTGTTCAACAATTGCCAGTAGCAAAGCTCCTCAATGTTGACAATTAGTTATCCAGATATTGCCAAATATACCCTGGGACAGGGGGTAACATTGCCTGAAGAACTAGTGGCCTGAAAACTTCATGTGTATTTTATAGGGTCCACCAGTGACCTGCTGCTGCTGCTAAGTCACTTCAGTCGTGTTTGACTCTGTGTGACACCATAGATGGCAGCCCACCAGGCTCCCCCGTCCCTGGGATTCTCCAGGCAAGAATACTGGAGTGGGTTGCCATTTCCTTCTCCAATGCATGAAAGTGAAAAGTGAAAGTGAAGTCGCTCAGTCTGGACCAAAAGCTGCAGTCTGCACAGTCAGACCAAAACCAAATTATCCTTACTCCTTCCTATCCTCCCATCATGCTGGAAGGTCACCCAGAACCCAGACACATTCACGCCTGAGAGCCCACTCCACACTCTTCCTTCAGGAAGGGAACAAACTGAGACAGGGAGAAGGGAACAAGAGAGGAAGCGAAGTAAAGTAAGAGAGCCTGGGATAGGGACAGAGCATGTACTTCTTTCCTCTTTCTCTCTCTTAAATAAAGCTCCTGGGCTTTCTCAAGCCAACCTCCATCTGAATCTGGTTTTCATTTGCACGCCCCCACAACCGTGAGCCGAGCTTCTTCTCATAGATAATTTGACTTGATTACTTTCTGAAAGGGCAACAGAGCCGGAGTAGCCCAGCGCTCATTTACTTGTCACTCCCAGCACTGCCTTAATTGGGGTTGAACTGCACCTCCCCCTCCAGGAATGACCCTGACACAGGATCAAAATTCCCCAGCGATGAGCTGCCAGGGAGCTGGACAGTCCTCTCTGCCCAGTTAGACAGGCAGGGCCTTGTACAAAATGTTAACACCATTTGACAAAAGACGTTTCACAAAAGGCTGAATATAAGATAAAACTTGGCTTCCCAGGTGGCACAGTGGTAAAGAATCTGCCTGCCAATGCAGGAGACGCAGGAGGCAAGGGTTTGATACCTGGGTTGCAAAGATCCAGCCTACTCTGATTATCTTGCCTGGGAAATCCCATGGACAGAGAAGCCTGGCAGGCTATAGTCCATGGGGTCACAAACAGTCAGACGTAACTGAGCAACTGAGCACGTGAGATAGAACTCTGGGATGGTTAAATATCAAATTATTGCTTTTGCAAGCATAGGGATATGTGTCATACACTTTTATTTCATACAGTTCAACCCATAATATACTAGCCCTTCCTTCTTTGAGACTGAGAATGGATTCTACCATCGATTCATACCTAGGAGGTTACTCCATTCAAGATTCACAATAACTGCTTAATAGTTACTGCCTGATTAGGGCTTCAACATCTTTTAGCTTTAAAAAGATTTTGATGGATCAAGTTGCTAAATTTGGGCATTAGTGTGATGAGGAGTAGAAAAGAGTAGCCAAGAGCTTGGGATTAGGGATCAGACATGTTTTGATTTGAGAATCAGTTAAACCCTGTGTCTTTAGGTGAGTGATTTGGTTGCTAGGCTTTGATTTCTTCATCTATAAAGTTCAAACAATAACAATGATATTGATCTCCTAGAGTCTGTGGAAAGAGTGTTTTATGCGAAGCTTCGCACATGGTAAGCACTTGTTAGACACCAGCTACCATTCCATAATTATAAATATTAATAGCTATATATGAAATCAGAAGACTAATGCAAACATATAATGGAAGCTAAAACTCTCTCTCCTAAAAATCCCAAAAGAGACTAACAAAGAATAAGATCTACATTCTTGTTCCACAAAGCTGTGCGTGTGTGATTTATGAAAGTTTGTGTGCCTTTGCATCTATTTCAAGTGTGTGTGTGTGTGTGTGTGTGTGTGTGTTGTATTTGGGGCATATGTACAGGAGTGGTTTCGTGCATTCAAATTTTAGTTTTACATGTTACCTCCATTTGACAACTGAAAAGAACCAGTGAAGTTAAGCATTATAGGGAGAAGAAACTCATGGTTGAGACATAGCCAGCCTTTGTCACATTCTGTTGGTTCAAGGTTGTGAAAATTAAGTACAGGAATGTCGCTTTCTTTTTTCCTTCTTTCTGGCAAGTGGAAAGGCCAAAGCTCAGAACTGTTGGAAGTGACAACTCAATTAATCAGGCTCCGTGCTTCAAACTAAGGGTTGAGACTGTTCATGATTGTGAAATTTTTAAATGACCCCTTTGTCCTCAGCAGCACGAAAGTGAAATTCTTACAGGATCCCTTGCTTCTTGGCACCTGGTATCTGACCAGCAAGAATGTGGGCAAAAGTTCTTTTGAAAGAGGCCAACCTGTGTATTTGTTTCCTCTGAAGGAAAACGTAAAAGATGTCATTTTACAGAAACATAGTTGGTTTATCAAACTATGTGCTGCTGGCAGGTATCTTTCCACAAACAAGTGCCGCCAAGTAGATTTATAAATGTTGACTCCTCCCTTAAGATGGCAGCAGAAAAGAGAAGTTTATTCTTGGACTTTTAGAATGGGGAGCATTAGAAATTTTAGATTCCTGTCAAATCTCCCTCCCTTCCACTTCTTGAAATTGTTTCAATTCAGTTCAGTTCAGTCGCTCAGTCGTGTCCGACTCTTTGCGACCCCATGAATCACAGCACGCCAGGCCTCCCTGTCCATCACCAATTCCCGGAGTTCACTCAGACTCACATCCATCGAGTCAGTGATGCCATCCAGCCATCTCATCCTCGGTCGTCCCCTTCTCCTCCTGCCCCCAATCCCTCCTAGCATCGGAGTCTTTTCCAGTGAGTCAGCTCTTCGCATGAGGTGGCCAAAGTACTGGAGTTTCAACTTTAGTACCAAATTGTTTGCCAGATAATAAAATGGGGAACAGAAAGGTAAAACTACACATCAAAGGGAACTAAGCAGAGTTAGAATGAGTACGTTGATCTCTTGGGGCCTCCCAGGTGGCAATAGGAAGGAATCTGCCTGCCAAGCCAGGAGACTCAGGTTCGATCCCTGGGTCAGGAAGATCCCCTGGAGAAGGAAATGGCAACCCACCCCATTACTCCTTCTGGGAGAATTCCCTGGACAAAGGAGCCTGGCGGGCTACAGTCCATGAGGTCACAACGAGTCAGATATGACTGAGCACATCATACACACACACACACACACACACACACACACATACACAGGCACACACCTTGATCTCTTACTTTCTAACTCAAGGTGCCTGCATCTTTATGGAGCCTGTCACCGCAGAAACCTGTGAATTCTCTTCCTCCATTTATCGTAACTTAAAGCTACATCCTACCTAGCAATTCCAAACACTTTAGCTAAGTTTTTCCTCACTACACTACTGCGAAATAGATTGGACAAATATCATTGGCATTTTATGCATGAGGAAGCACAGACTTGGAAACGTTCAGAAGTTTGATCTAAAGTTGCAAAAACCTGAACCTCCTCCTCAGGTTTCCAAAGTCCAAATTGATTCTGTTCTAGGATGGGATGAAATTATTTCAAAAGATACATGACACATAGCAGAGCTGTTAAATAATTGTTCTGAGTTATACAGCCATCTCAGATTAAATAGCTTTTCCCTGGAACATGAGTGACTGATAATCAAGGTCTTTTATTGCCATTTTAAAGAGGATGTCAGCATTGATAACCTGTAACTTGAACACTAAAGAAGGAAAAATATGGCTGGCCTGCCAGTGACTTGCTCAGTGAGTAGTTTTTATCAGTATATACTTGAGAACCTTGCTGGATACTTCATGTATATTTAAAATTTACCCTATTTGAACTCTGAGTTAAAAAATAACACTAATCCAGTTTTTCAGGTGAAGAATGGAAGCTTTGAGAGAACAATAAACTGCTCACATCATATTACTAATGAGCCAGCCTAGAGCATGTGGAAAGTGCCTTGGGATCCCGTAGCTATTAATATTTATGGCCGTATATATGCATATAGCATGACTCCAGACACGGCCTGGGTGCAAGGCAAAAGAGATTCGGGAATCTCAGAATTGAAGTCCAGCTCTGTCTTACTCTGAAAGCCACATCATTTCTTCTACTGCCAATTTCTCTACAGTAAATGTTCCTCCTGACTTCTAGCGTCTCTGAGTGGGAATCACAAGGCCCATTTTCCAGCCCATTGATGATCTTCACAGATAATGTATTTTCATAAAATAATAGCTACAACACTCTTGAGGACATGTTGGCTTGTTACCACTACACTCTTTTTAAAATTAATTTTGTTGAAGTATAGTTGCTTTACCATGCCATGTCAGTTGCGACTGTCCTGCAGAATGAATCAGTCTCACATGTACATATATCTCCTCCCTGGACTCCTTTTGCATTCAGCTCACCAGGGCCCAGTGAGTAGAGTTCCCTGTGCTGCCCAGTAAGTTCTCACTAGTTATCCATTCCACACATGCTATCCCTAGAGGATATGTGCTGCTAACTCCTGACTTCATTTATGCAACCTCTCTCTAAACCGCATAATGCGCCTTATCTCCTACATGAGTATCACAGTGTCTGAGTAAGGAGAAGTTAAAAACAACACCATCCTCTGCAGGGTGGTGAACGGATCCTCATAGCCCAATTTAGAAGGTAATAAGACAAGCTGAGCGCTGAAGAGTTGATGCTTTTGAACTGTGGTGTTGGAGAAGACTCTTGAGAGTCCCTTGGACTGCAAGGAGATCCAACCAGTCCATTCTGGAGGAGATCAGCCCTGGGATTTCTTTGGAAGGAATGATGCTAAAGCTGAAACTCCAGTACTTTGGCCACCTCATGCGAAGAGTTGACTCATTGGAAAAGACCCTGATGCTGGGAGGGATTGGGGGCAGGAGGAGAAGGGGATGACAGAGGATGAGATGGCTGGATGGCATCACTGACTCGATGGACGTGAGGAGTTGGTGATGGGCAGGGAGGCCTGGCGTGCTGCGATTTATGGGGTCGCAAAGAGTCGGACATGACTGAGCGACTGAACTGAACTGAAGATGTGCTTTCTTTAAAAACCAAGAAAGGAGGCTCCATTGTGAATACTTTCAACTGCAAAAAGTGGCTTTAATCCCAAAGATATAACTCAGAAGCAATTCACCTTCCCAGAGGCTCTGATTAGCCTGTCTGCTTTGTTTTCTCCTTGCTGCAGGCACCAGCAGAGTTGGATTGGGTCAGTGTCTCCTTTGCCTTGGTTCCATGGTCCTCTTTGACTCGTGCCTGGTCCACTGTCTCCTTTCTCTAGCCCCCTCCAGGGCAGTGGCCCCTAGACTGCTTTCCCAGTGGTCCTCTTAATAGATCTTGAACACCTGGTGGAGAACCCCCGGAGCCCTACTCCATGCTTGGCAAAGTCATCTTGGTGACTCTGCTACAGGGTCTCATGACTGTCTTTTGTAGCATGCTTACCTCCTACATTTCTAGAAACATGAGCAAAACATCATTCCAAACCGACAGAAGGCAGAATTTCCCAAAGTGGCTACTTTGGATGCTAGCTCCTTCTACGGTCACCTTCTCAGTCAGTATTCGAGAAATACCACATACTCTGCTTCCTGTCTCAGAGACTGGCACTGCCTAGTAGCATATTAAATGGTATAAGAAATTCTGAAGTGAGAAATCTGGTTTTATTCGGCCCAGCCGTGTTCTTAACTCCTTTGAGCATGGAAATGTGTTTCACAGTGAATATTAATTAACATCTTTAGCCCTGGTTGTTCATGGAACATATTTTCCCAAAAAATACCAGATGAAGGAATTTCTTTTTTTACCTAACAGCTCTTCTTATTCCCAAATTTCAAATGCACTATGTTCAAAATGCCCTCAGAGGCAATCAAGCCCCGAATGAACCCTCAGTCAAAGCTCCTACATCCTCACACTCTCTTTGCTGGTGCTATCTCCAATGTTAGACTTAAAATGTCATTTAGGTCTGTTCTCAAACTTTTAAATCCACAGAGAGGTTCTTGCTTGATATCTCTGGCTTAAGTCCCATTATTAGGGGGAAAAAAATGAAAGGATGTAATAACATATAACTGAAATGGGAACAGATTGTCTTCTTTATTTTTTTCTGTGTTTTCAGAATTTTCTATAATTACTTTTAAAATAGAGGGGGAAATCCCTCATATAAAAAGAGGAAAAGAGGGTTCCAGAAAACACTTGCTGATCTCTTTGAAGTACTCATTTTTAACTTCTCTAGTGTCTCCATATATCTCGCTTGTCCCCTTTCAAAGCCAATCCATAAACTTTATGAGTTTCTTGCTTCTTACAATTTTATTTGCTTTTCATTCCATAGAGAAAAATCTGCAGATGTTTTAACTTTGCACACTACTCATGCCATCTGGTGTTCTAAAACTTCACCCAAAAGGGGTCTCCTGACCCACGGGATTATTGTCCTATAACCACGCCAACATTGCCCTCAACGTGGCCTGCCTCAACTAAAAGTGAGGTCTAGTTTCTCCCTATATCTTATTCTCATGTGTTACAGCATATGCCTGTTCCTTATCTGTTGAAAACAGCTGTGTAATTTGACCTCAAGTGAGTTTTTAAAAAGTCAATTCATTACAGCATATTTACTTAAGTGGAATATCCCTCAACAAGGGTCTGGATTAAGATAGAATGTTCCAGACCATTCACTGAGTATCAAGTAACCACATGATCCTACTATTAAGATGTCCAGAAGTTCAATATGTTCAACTATAGGACCCCCAATCCCACCCTCATTCTGTGCTCAGGGTTCCCATAAAGCTTACGATTTCTGAAGCTGGGAAGTTACATCAGAGTCAATCCTCCTTTCATTATCTGTTTGCAGCAGCAGAGCACGGGCTGGTGAGCAGACAGTGGGTCATGATAACATTAGCAGCATCTTTGTATCTTCAACCAGACAAGCTGCCTTGCCACTATGTCCACAGTTCTGAGTTCTCACTTAATGAAGTAACCCCACTTAATGAAGATGCTTCAGCTGAATGGTTAGGCTCTGAACCTAGAAGTCTAGTTTCCAAACCTTCAGATGAGTCTCAGATTGGCCAACACCCTTCTGGATGAACATTACTCAAACCACTACATCAGTGTTGGAGAGACAGGTGGGTACAGATATGTAGTTGTGGCTTACCAGAGCAGCAACCCAGAAACAGAAGTCTGTCTCTGGAGTGAGTACCATGGCAGGAGAACCTTGAACTATTACCAATAAATTTCTAGAGGCTCAGGGTAATCTTAAGAGTTAAGAACTCCAAAGGCTCTAGCCTTAGGAGAATCACCACAGTTTCATGAGTTTTACCCACCAGTTTGTGAGGGTGAAGAACTGAGAAAAATCTGCTTCCTTCCCATGCTTCCTTCAGGAAGGAGAGACCAGCAACCATTTTGAAATAAGCAGGAGCATTCTGTTTGCTTTAACAAAAGGCTTCCTTCAAGGAAAATTGTTTTATCTGAGCCTAACCTCCCTGTACTTTACAAGAGTCTAACCAACCAAGGGAAAGGGAAATACCTAAGTTAAATCAGCTCCAGTGTTCCACATGGGGGAGTAGAAACACCCACTCCATTCCTCTCCAGCTTTCCTGTGCCACTGAAGGACACTGTGAAGATCACAGTAGGGCCACAAGTCACAGAAAGACTGAGACCTAATCATGGGATTATAGGAAATGTCCCAACCCCCACACTTGTTATTAATCAGCAGTATTCCCAATTAATAACAGGTGCTGTGAATATAAAAGAGGACAAGTCGCAGAATGTATTTAAGAAAAAGTTCCTGGGAAAATTCAAAGATATCAGAGGAAAAAAGAGAAAAAAATACAAAGATACCACAGAAAAGTTTAGCCTCTGACACTTATAGCCTCAGTTAACAGTTTTCTAGCCCCAGTACATAGAACCTCACAATGAAGGCATGTCTGCCTCAGTTAGTTCATTTTACATAGTAAGTTACATCCAGTATTTAACAAAAAAAAGTTACAAGGCCCCCTAAAAGACAAAATCACAGTTTGAAGAGATAGATCAAGTATCAGAATCAAACTCAGATATGGCAGAGATTTAGGTTATCAGAGGAACTTAAAATAAATTATGATTAATAGCTTAGGGACTCTAAAGGAAAAAGTGACTAAAAACAACATTCAAGAACAGATGAGCAATGTAAAAAGACAAATGAACAGTCTAAGGGAGTGTCAAAAAGAAATGCTAGAAATCAAAAACACTACAACAAAACTAAACATTGCCTTAATAAGTTCATAAGTACACCAGATATGACCTAGGAAAGAATCAGAGAGCTTGAAGATATATCAATAGAAATTTCCAAATCTGATAATCAACAAGAAAAACAAGTTTAAAGACATTATCCCAAAACTACAGGACAATTTAAAATATGTAACATCTGTGTAATAGAAAAACCAGAAGGTGAAGGAAAGAATTGAGAAGTTATAAAGCTGAGAATTTTCCAAAATTAATGATAGATATCAAACCATAGATGCAGGAAACTCAGAGAATATCAAGCTGGATGAATGCTCCCCCAAAAGAGTACACCTATGCATACACTATTCAAATTGCACGAAGCACAAACAAGGAGAAATCTTCAAAGATAGGGGTACGCATGCCTACCTACAGAGAAAGAAGTTTAAACATCTCATTGAACTTTTTGTTAGAAACCATGCTAGCAAGAAAAGTGTGTAGTGAAATAGTTAAACTGTTCAAAGAATTTAAATATAGACTTGCCTTTCAGGAATTCTTAAAAGTTCTTCAGAGGGAAGGAAAAAGATATAGGTCAGAAATTTGAGTCCGCACAAAGAGAATTTTAGGAAAATAAAGGAAAATCTTTGATTTAACTTATTTGTATTAGTCTAATAAATGCTTACTTAAGTTAATAACAGCAACAATTTAGGGTGATTATGACATACAACTAAGTTAAATGAATGACAACAATGTTATAAAGGATGAAAAGAAGGATACTCAACTATAAATAGGAACACTCACTTATAACTCCACTCCAAATAAGGTGGACAGTGTTATCAGGAAGTGGTAAATAAACCATTGAGAGAAATTTGAAACCCCAAATTACTGAAATTAAGAAATAAAAAATTTATACTAAGGAACTATAAAATTCAATATTCTTAAGATGGCAAAGTCTTCCACTTGATTTATAGACTTGATGTAATCTACATCAAAATTTGAACAGGATTTCTACAGAAATTGATTAGCAAAGAACTCAGAATAACCAAAACAATTTTGAAAAAGAATATCAAAGTTGCAGAACATATAATTCCGAATTGCAACTGAGTCTTTCTATAGAGTCACTGCAATCAATACAGAGTCATACCGACGTGCAGGAAAGTGTGCGAAGTCTCTTTAGTTGTGTCCGATTCTGTGCAACTCCATGGACTGTAGCCCACCAGGTTCCTCTATCCATGGAACTTTCCTGCCAAGAACACTGGAGTGGGCAGCCGTTCCCCTCTCCAGGAAATAAATAAATAAAGGCCAATAGTCTATAAGCTACGATGCATGTTTAACAATAAAAGCACATAAATTATCTCAACAATGTGGTTTTTTTAATCAAATTAGTGTGTTTTGCAGAACCGTAAATTAGATAGGTATGTCTGTAACTCTTTAGCTCCAGTGGGTTTCACTAGAACCCCCCAGGGTCTCATAATAAAATGCAGACTATGGAATCGTGTCACTAGCAGTAGGCCTGGCAGCTTCTCTCTTGATCCTATTTCTGCTGTATTCCAAATGCTGTTTCCTTGGGACTGACTTCTTAAATTATTTCATCAGCTTTTTTAAGAATCAGTAGCTTCCAACAGAGGGTTTCCCAGGTGGCACTAGGGGTAAAGAATCAGCCTGCCAATGCAGGAGACACAAGAGAGTTGGGTCTGATCCCTGGTTCAGGAAGATCCCCTGGAGAATGGAATGGCTCCCCACTCCAATATTCTTGCCTGGAGAATTTCATGGACAGAGGAGCCTATAGTCCATGGCGTTGCAAAGAGTCAGACGTGACTGAGCCACTGACATTGATGATACTTACACGGCAAAAGTGAGTACTGAAGAATGATTTGAGGAATCTGGGGAAATAAGGAGAAAGGGAAATTACAAAATTATTTGGAGTTCAGAATAGTGGAATTCAAGATTACTCTTAATCATCATGAACCACATGTTTGTAGTCTGATAAGGTCTGTATATAGATTTGAGGAACTGATTTGCAACCCAGGGAATGTCCTTCTAAGCTTTCCACTGGGTATTGCTGCTGCTGCTGTTGCTGCTAAGTCGCTTCAGTCGTGTCCGACTCTGTGCGACCCCATAGACGGCAGCCCACTAGGCTCCTCCGTCCCTGGGGTTCTCCAGGCAAGAACACTGGAGTGGGTTGCCATTTCCTTCTCCAATGCATGAAAGTGAAAAGTGAAAGTGAAGTCGCTCAGTCGCGTCCCACTCATAGTGACCCCA
Organism: Aepyceros melampus; assembly: GCA_006408695.1. Taxonomy (NCBI): domain Eukaryota; kingdom Metazoa; phylum Chordata; class Mammalia; order Artiodactyla; family Bovidae; genus Aepyceros; species Aepyceros melampus. The sequence continues at coordinate 94,479 of SJXQ01004542.1, forward strand.
TGGACTGCAGCCTACCAGGCTCCTCTGTCCATGGGATTTTCCAGGCAAGAGTACTGGAGTGGGGTGCCATCGCCTTCTCCATCCACTGGGCATTAAAACAACCATACTTAATTACACATGCTTTCTTCTGTGGTTTCTAAGATATACTCAGTCCTGTGAATTTCTGTTGAGAATTCTTCCTGAATGCTCCATTTCCAGGATTCTATGCCTCCAGTTTTGTTCTTACTCATCCATCCATCCTTATATCCATTTATCCTCCATCCATCCTTATATCCATTTATCCTCCATCCATCCTTATATCCATTTATGAATTTTGTAGTACTCAATAGACAGTAGAGCATAATAGGTAAGATTTTGGATTCTGGCACCAGATTTCTTCAGTTCAAATTTCGGCTCCGATGTTTATAAGCTCTGTGACATTTCACTAGTTACTCAACCTGTCTGTGACTCAGTTTACTCATTTGAAAAATGTTGCTAATTTTGCTTCCCTGATAGAATTGTTATGCAGATTACAAAGAATAATACCTGGAAAATAGTATTTACCACATAAACATTAATTTCATCATAAGCACCTACTTTGCTAGATATACCCTGTTGAAAGAGACACAGAAGACAGACAGATAACCAACTCCATTGTGTTCCTGGGGATCAGTTGTGGTGTGAGGTGAACACAGATAACTGTAACAGGTAGAAAATATGTATCACAAGAGATATTAATAGTGTTATATGTGGTTAGGAGAAGGATGATCTTCTAACATGGATGTCCATGATCAAATGACAAGGTGATATGGAAAAGAACAATGTGGCCTCCACCTTCTCCAACCCCAGCTGTCTAAGTGGGTTGCAGAGATCTCCACTGTCCAAAGCACATTTCAAGTGAACAATGGGCTGCCTTTCATGATGAGAATGGTAGAAAGCCAGGTTTTCCACCTTTTAAAATCAAAGATCTAACACACACACACGTGGAAAGGTTGACGAAGAGGCTGGGTTGAGCATATCACTCCGGATTCTAGTAAAGACCCTGTGTGGAGGATCCCAGAGGAGAAGGACAAGTCTCCTGGGTGTCAGCATTCTCAGCCTTTTGTTCTTAGCTTCTCATACTGAGCTTGCTTTTTCTCCCGAAGGCATTCTCACAGGTGGCAAATGTTCTCTTTCTTCCTCTTCACCAGGGCAATTACAACACTTCTCTTCATCCTGGAATCCATCTCTTCCTTGAACTGGATGCTCCTGGACCACTCAGTTTTCCTTTCACAACTTTTTACCAAATCTTCTGTTAGAAATGAATTTAAAAAAAAATTTTTTTGACGTGGATCATTCTTAAAGTCTATATCGCATTGTTATAATATCGCATCTGTTGTTTTTATGCTCTGTTTCTGGGGGTCATGAGACATGGGATTTTAGCTACCTGACCAGGGATTGAATCCACATCCCCTGCATTGGAAGGTGAAGTCTTAACCACTGGATCACCAGGGATGTCCCTATTTGAAATTATTTAACCACCACTCCTCCACCTTTGAATATTAACTATATAAGGATAGTAATCATCTCCCCTGTTCATTCTCTCTTCAGTTCAATTCAGTCGCTCAGTTGTGTCCAATTCTTTGCAACCCCATGTGCCGCAGCACGCCAGGTCTCCCTATCCATCACCAACTCCCAGAGTCCACTCAAACCCATGTCCATCGAGTCAGTGATGCTATCCAACCATCTCATCCTCTGTCATCCCCTTCTTCTCCTGCCCTCAGTCTTTCCCAGCATCAGGGTCTTTTCCAATGAGTCAGCTCATCAGGTGGCCAAAGTACTGGAGTTTCAGCTTCAACATCAGTCCTTTCAATGAACACCCAGGACTGATCCCCTTTAGGATGGACTGGTTGGATCTCCTTGCAGTCCAAGAGACTCTCAAGAGTCTTCTCCAACACCACAGTTCAAAAGCATCAGTTCTTTGGTGCTCAGCTTTCTTTATAGTCCAACTCTCACGTTCATACATGACCACTGGAAAAACCATAGCCTTGACTACACAGACCTAATACTTGTTAAATAAATAGTATGATGAGTGAGGGCAAAACAAAACAATCTAGCAATGTTCAGTTGTTTAACCTTTCATGCTAGCTGTCTTAAGACTGTTGAAGAGTGAAGAGTTGAAGTGTTATAATCATTCTGCTTATAACAAGGGTGGGAGCAAAGGAGACACGGGACCCAGACTGTGCTAAATATAATACTCATATTCCTGTTTCTATCAGAATTCTTCCTTATAGTTTCCTAAGTTGAGCTGCTGGAGAAAACCCCTTTCTTATTTGATTGTGGAGGGTTAAGAGCATAATCTCAGAGCTGAAAAGATGGAGTAAGTCTACCACCTGGGATGGGGGAGGAAGAGGTAGAGAATGCAGAAAGAGGAAGATGGTTCAGATTCCAGGTTTGTGTTTTGTTTTTATTGGAATTTAGTTGCTTTACAATGCTGTGTTAGTGTCTGCTGTTCACAGATTCCAATTTCTAAGAGCTCTAAAAGCTGTTCTGGTTTTCAAATTCATTCCTAACATCCATTTTTGTCTCAAGCTGCTTTGTGTTGAGTTTCTATAAAACGTGTCTGAAAGAACTCTAAATGTAAGCATACAGCATGACATTGTGCTGCGTAAAGATACAGAAATGCCAACTATTTGGCTACAAAGTCAAATCCATGGTGGAGAAAGAAGAACCTTTCTGAACAAATACAGTTTAGTCTGGCTGAAACTAAGTTTTTTTGATTGTTGTTGTTGTTTGGCCAAGTGACATACAAGATCTTAGTTCCCCAACCAGGGATGAAACCCACGCACCCTGCACTGGGAGCATGGCGTCTTAACCACTGGACCACCAGGGAAGTCCCTGAATCCACTTTTTGAGCTGTTCCATTTACCAAGGTGGTCTGTTCTGTTTTTTCAAAATAATACCTAATTATCTCAAAAGGGAATCCCCCTACCAAATACCGACTAGTATCTAGATGCCAGATTGAGCAGGGTAGAGACTGCAGACCAGACCTGTGATGGGAGAGATAAAAACAAATTCCACTCAGTTTATTCAGGGGTACCTAACATAAGATTTTACACTCTTTATTAAATTGCTACTTACTAAGAAAGAATTCTCAAACTTTTTTGAGCAGCAATGTTGGCATGGCTTCCAACCAGGTGCAGTAAGAAACTCAAAGAAATGTGAGATCTTTGTTTTGCAGAGATCCTCACAATTTAGTTGGGAATAGACCAAAAACATGGGGAAATTAAACAGCCATTAAATAAAAATGCTAGTTCAACAATACAATTAAAGGAAAAGGACAGAGTGTATCACTGCAAAGGAAATAGGACCGGGAGCTATAGGAACTCAGAGATGCCAAGTCCTCTCAAGCTGGACTGACTGAAGAAATGGAGCTTAAAGTCCAGGGAGGCTAGCACGGGGAGCTCTAGATTGACTGAGTGTCAGGAGCGTGAGTGGCTGGATGAGTGGTTCCTAGGAGGAAATATATTAATAGTAACGACAAACAGCAATGCCTGATAACAACTAACATCTTCAGAACACTGCACAGGAGCTACACTCTGTTGACTGCTTCCTATTCATTCTTTTATTCTCCCAACAGTTGTAAATGGAATATAGAAAGAGTATCTCATTTTATAGACATGAAAATTGAGCATCTCTGGGTTACCCAGTTTTTGAGTGAAATGGTCAGCCTCCAGCCCAGGTCTGAGTAACTCCAGGACACACATCATAGGCTTATGGTCCTGGAGAGCACAGGTTTGAAGCCAGGCAGATCCGAGTGTGAATCAGATCTGACAGCTCTAAGATCCAGTGGTCATCCTGGCCAAGCAGCTTGATGTGAATGGGCACATTCCTACCTGCCTCCCAAAGGAGCCAGTGGGTAGAGACAGGGACGCTCATGGAAGTGCCTGGTGTGCAGTAGGTGCATAATATATGCAGGGCTTCTCCATGTTTGCTCATTGCAGGTCTCCTGCTGATCCTCTTTTAGCCAAATTGACGATGTTCTTGACTTTAACTCTGGTCTGTGTAGCCAACCTGAGTTGTCTCTCAGTGCTCCTTCCAGCCTGCTGGGGTTCAGACTGTGCATGGCTATCTGGATGGAGAGGATGAAATCTCAGAAGACTCATTTCTGGACTGGCTTACCTCACCAGGCGGCCCTTCCTACAATGTGTTTGGGGAATGCTTACAACTCCTTTCCTCTTCCTCCTCCCATCAACACACCAGCACACCCTTTAAAATGTGCTCGGATCCCCCTCCCAGCAGACAGCCTAACAGCCGAGCTAATTAATGATCCGCCTGCCCCTTTGCAGTATAAGTGTGCAGTCCCAGTGGTTTAAAGGAATGGGGAGTACGGAGCAGGGGAGGGGGGACTTGGGGCTTCTGGGACTTGACCCCCGACGCTGTCGAACTTCAAGAGTCAAAGCAAATCCCGGGGAAAATGGCAGGTTCTGTTCTAACATCAGCCCCCAGTCAATACAGCACAATTTCATAGCTCATTATTCCCATGCCAGGGCACAAGTGGGGAGGGGGTGGGGACAGTGATGGGGGTTGTGGGGAGGGGCCAGGGGAGAATCATATGGAAGCAATTAGTGGAGCCTTCATTCAAAAAAGCATTAAGGTGCTTGTAGCATTGAAGCCCAAGTGACCCCTGGGCTGGGACCATAATTCACCAACACTTAATACCATTTACCCTGCAGATGTGCACTTTATACACAAATATCAGCTTACCACTTTGAAAAATTAACCTATTGAAGGCTGTCAAATTCTGACGCCCTCGTGGGGGTATTATATATTGTCTGCACAGCCCTCAGACTCGCCTTTTAGCCCCCGAATCAAGGATGCTTGGGTTAATTGGGAAATGAGGTGACTAACAGAGGGTAGAGAACGATAGAGAAATGAAGACAAGAAGAAATGTGGATTTTCCTAAGGAGAATATATTCTTTTTTTTTTTTTTTAGTTCAGGAACACATGGTTTGGGGGTGGGAATAACCCTTCCCCCCACAAACACAAACTATGCATGTAGGAGTTCTAATTCAGAAAGTCCAGAGTTTATGAGGATGAAGTTAGAAACATGAAGAGCAAATGTGTCAGTAGGTCTAAATTTTGATTTAAGCAAAAATTTGTGATTACAGAGTTGATAAATTTGTAATCAGTATAGAGATTCTCTTTGGTTAAAATTTTTTTTTAATTTTCTAAGAGAATGCAATGCCAATAAGAAATTCAATGAGCATCAATTTCCACCTATCCAACTGGTACTTAAAAGTATTATGATCCAGTGGTTTCAAGGTTGCTAGAAATGGGTGACCTCTGACAACGCAAGTGGAAAACTAGTTTAACAAAATAAAGAACTTTCTGTAGAAGAATTTGGTAATAGGTATCAAAAACTTTAAAAATATGCATATGTAAGATCCAGCAATTCAACTTCTAGAATTTTATTTTAACATACACACAGTACTGTATATAAAATAGATAACCAACAAAGACCTACTGTATAGCAGAGGAAATAGACTCAATATTTTGTAATAACCTATAAGGGAAAAGAAGCTGAAAGAGATTAGATATGTATTTATGAGGACAGCTGGATCATTGTGTTGTACATCTGAAACTAAGACATTTGCCCAACTGTTTGTGACCCTGTGGACTGTAGCCCACCAGACTCCTCGTCCACGGGATTCTCAAGGCGAGAACACTGAAGTGGGTTGCCATGCCCTCACACAGGGATCAAACCCACATGTCCTGTGTCTCCTGCGTTGGCACGTGGGTTCTTTACCATTAATGCCACCTAGGAAGCCCTGATGCTGGGAGGGATTGGGGGCAGGAGAAGAAGGGGACAACGGAGGATGAGATGGCTGGATGGCATCACCAGCACGAGTTTGAGTGAACTCCAGGAGTTGGTGATGGACAGGGAGGCCTGGCAGGCTGTGATTCATGGAGCTGCAAGGAGTCGGACATGACTGAGCGACTGAACTGAACTGAACTGAGGAAGCCCTTTATAAAGAATACATCTTGATAAAAGCAAAGGCCTTACAGTAGAGAGCTTATTAAGTGTGGCACATACATATAATGTAATAAAATACACTCCTTAAGAACCATGTTTTATAAAAATATTTATCAATATCAACAAACATTTCAGGTTGAATTACTAATAGTTTAAAAAAAAAAAGATAAAGTTATAAATCAGTATCTGTAACATGTCTCCAGGCTTTGCAAATCACTTGTGGATGTGTATGCATAAATAACTAAATCATGTTAACAATATCTTTTGCTAGTGTGAACAATGTTTTCAAGCTCGTGTTGTAGTGTTTGCTGCTGCTGCTAAGTCACTCCAGTCATGTCCGACTCTGTGCGACCCCATAGACCACAGCCCACCAGGCTCCCCTGTCCCTGGGATTCTCCAGGCAAGAACACTGGAGTGGGTTGCCATTTCCTTCTCCACTGCATGAAAGTGAAAGTGAAAGTGAAGTCGCTCAGTTGTGTCCGACCCTCAGCGACGCCATGGACTGCAGCCCACCAGGCTCCTCCGTCCATGGGATTCTCCAGGCAAGAGTACTGGAGTGGGGTGTTTGTTAACCAGGAATTAGCCCAGCCTAAGATGGAGACTTTAGGCCACATTATAAGGTTAGTTTCACTGTCTTCAGAACCATTCCCTTTATTTCCAACTTAGCCTCATTCTCAAGCCTCTTTAGCAGCTACCCTACCCACAGTGGCTCCAGCCACTGCACATGACTCACCTGAGCTCCCTGCTGATGCTCAGCCTCCTCTCCTGATCTGTTTTGTGGACACAAGTCTCTGGCTCTCAGTGCTGTACTAGGTCAGACTTTTGTAGGAATTCTAGCCTTATGACCTTTGTTGAATTATATTGTTTCTGAACCTTTGTGCTCCTCTCTATAAAACAGAACCCTAACAGCTGTCTCATAAGGTTGCTGTGATCAAATGACATAAGAAAACGCATGAAATGAGCTTAGTCATAGAACATATCGGTATTCACTATCAAACCCCCTGAATTAATGAGTAGGGCTTCCCAGGTGGCTCAGGGGCAAAGAATCTCCCTGCCAATGCAGGAGACTCGGGTTCAGTCCCTGGGTCAGGAAAATTCCCTGGAGAAGGAAATAGCTATACATTCCAGTATTCTTGCCTGGAGAATCCCATGGACAGAGGAGCCTGGCTGGCTAGAGTCCATGGGGTGGCAAAGCACAAATTAGGAATTAAACCACCACCACAATTAATGACTAAATGGAAATGTATATATATATTGATTCCATTTTTGCAGGTGTCATTCCACTGACCCCAGATGGTGAGAAGTTATTACATATTTTATGCAGTTTTCCCAGTACCAGACATGCTGCTTTCCTCAGTGTGACCAGGACTACTGATGACCACGTGAGGACAAGATAGTGACTCCAGCATTTCATAGTTGCAGTGTCCTATCGTGCTTCTCTTTCAGCTAGAAAGGTCTTCAGACTACAGGGAGAGATCGAAAGCTGTGGCCAGTTTCTCCCTTCACTCCTTCCAACCTCCATTGGGAATTCAGACTGGCCTTTCCAATGTTGTTAAGGGACAGACAGCAAGCACAGGTAACTTATGAAACTTAGGTAACTAATTAAAGAGAGGAGAAGGGACTAAAGAAGCATAGGAAAGAATATTTTAGCACAACAAATTTTTAGTGTTTTTCCAATTGAATGGCACATATCAAAAAAGCAGATGCCTCCCCATCTAATCACCAGAATGGCACGCTCTCCTGAAAAGATTCAGGACAACATCCTCTTGAGAAGATCAGAATTGTGAATGGGCCACCATACCTACTTGTTCTAGAATCTGCATTGCCCTGTATCATCAGTAGTTAGCAAATTTGGCTACATATTGGAATCACCCACCTTAAAAAGTACATATGTCTGGATCCTATCCCTAGAAACAATGATAACAATTGGTCTAGAGATATGTCTCTCAAAATGAGACCCCTGGACCAGCAACACACCATCATTCAGGAATGTGTTATAATTGAAAATCCTCAGGCCCCATCATAGACCCATCGAATCAGAAACTCTGTGGGTGGGGCCCAGAAATCTGTGTTAAGGAGCCCTCCAAGTGTTCTGATGTTCGTCAACCACCCATCTAGGATGGAACTGTAGAGACCAGTCTGGGCAGCCTGAGGTTGTAAAAATTGTTTCTAGCCCTGATTTGTTCCCTAGCCTGTAATCAGTCTACCATGAGAGGCGCCACTAGGGACATAGGTATGAGAACAGTGTCTTCTGACTTCTTCGGGAGCATTCCAGGGAACAAGGAGAAAGGTTAAAAATTTATTAGGGGCTCTAAAGAAACAGACCTGCACCCACGGGCTCTTTGTTAATCTTAAATCAGGGCTATTGTCTTAAGAGGAAAAAAAAAAAAACAGAGGGGGATCATACTCGCATCTTAAGAATACAGCCCCCAAGAGTCAAGCTAAAAGTTGATTGCCTTGGGCCATTCAACTAAAGCAGCATAATTATAGGTTAGTAGCTATTTAGGCCTAATAATGAATAAACCTATCCCCGGAAAGGCCACAGTTTGTAAACCAATCAAAACACTCCATCTCAACTGCACCTGTTTATGATTTTTTGCTTATAAACTGCTCTGTAACAATTGTTCGGGGTTCATCTCCTCGGGTGGAGATTGAACCCCGGCGCGTCGGCTTAATAAATCCTCTTGCTAATTGCATCGAGTCCGAGTCTCGGTGATCTTGGCGACGACGGGTCCTGGGCAAAGACCGGGAGGTCTAACAGAACTTGGGCATCAGAATGTTTTATAGGCTCCGCTGATGATTCTAATTTGCATCCAGGTTAGAGCACCACTGTGTTAGACCCTTCTTTCCCCTGAGAATTCTCAAGTCTTTTGTGTCTCCATCCTCACTTTTATGTGAATCAATGGCTTTTCCGTATGTTCTTGTGGCTTCTATGGAAATAATTTTCTCTTATTTCTAGGTAGGTTGACAAGTTTGCCATTGCACTAAGGGGTGTCATATTTTCTGAACCACTGATAACAAACCAAAGTACTGCCCTCCAGCGCAATTTCTGGTAAGGTAGCCAGCCAAAGGGATGCAGGGCCAGGAGAGGGATAAGTCAGCAGAGCCAAGAGAAACAGGAAGACAGATTAGAAGACAATCAACTCAGAAGATCCACAACAGCCTTGAAATAGAAGGGCTGTAACTTTGCATCTAAGCCCTTTGCTTTCATGCTGGGGAATCCATAGTCAATCCATGGTTTATTCAGTTTATATCTAACATGTCTTTAAAGGGCAACACAGCAATCACATTCCTGGTGGGAGAAACTGCATGTTTGACTAGAAAGAGTACAGCCCAGGTGGCTCAAGTTTCCAGTGAATTTTAGTGCTGACTTTGCTGTTAAAAGATGCACCAATTGAAATGAATCTCTTATTACTCGAGAGGTGAGGGGTAGGCTCAGTTTTGCCATCTGTACAATGATTACTAAGGACCATTTTCTCTTTTTTTCTTATTTTTAACTTTTTATCTTGTATTGGGCAGGGGGGGGGGTGCTTCCCTGAAACTCAGTAAAGAATCTGCCTGCAATGCTGGAGACCTGGTTTTGATCCCTGGGTCAGGAAGATCCCTTGGAGAAGGAAATGGCTACTTACTCCAATATTCTTGCCTGGATAATCCCATGGACAGAGGAGCCTGGCAGGTTACAATCCATGGGGTCTCAAAGGTCAGACAGGACTGAGCGACTAACACTACTAACTACTATAGGCAATTAACAATGTTGTGATGGTCTCAGGTGAACAGAGAAAGGACCCAGCCATACATTTACATGTGTCCACTCTCCCCCAGACTCCCTTCCCATCCAGGCTGCCACACAGCAATGAACAGAGCTCCATGTGCTCCACGGTAGATTGCTAAGGACCGTTTTCCATGTAGTAGGGCTTGAGCAGACTTCTACAATATTTTTAAACAGTGTTTGACAGACTGGGAGCTGGGGTGGAAGACAAAGATGATGCTGACTTTCACAAACAGGCCCTTTATGGGACCTGTTTCCTAGAGTTCATGCATCTCAACTTGAGTCACAATGTACATATTTATATGATCAAACTACCTCATATTGATATTCTCCACTTACAAAGCATGGTGGACAGGCTATGTCACGAACCCTCACAAGAACCCTGAACTACATAGATGGCCCCATGTCACGAACAAGGAAGCTGAAGTAAGTAAAATTGTGGTGGCTGTGGACGATTTTAGTCGCTAAGTCGTGCCCAGCTCTTGCCACCCCCATGGACTTAGCCTTCCAGGCTCCTCTGCCTATGGGATTTCCCAGGCAAGAATATTGGAGTGAGTTGCCGTTTCTTTCTCTAGGGAAAAATTCCTGACCCAGGGATCAAAATTGCATCTCCTGCATTGCAGGCAGATTCTTCACCAGTGAGCCACTTGAGAAGCCCAAATAAGAAGGAAGTTGCCAGCCAACCATATGTGAGCCTCTAAGTACAGTAGCAAAGTTAACTTCAGAATCTGCATCTTCTGTCTCTCCTCTCTAGCTGAACCATTAACTCTAGCTTGTAAAATGCAATTCCTTTCCCTGTAGCCAAAACAAAACCGCATTTGGAAACCAGAGTTACAAGCTTGGTGATTGTCTGTCAAATGTTTCCTAAGTGATTAAAGGAGAATCGGACCTTCTCCTCCTCTTGGGCCTTTAACACTTGGTATAAATTATCTGGTGTTAGGATAGAGATCTTTTCATTAATGTGCCTTTGAAAACTATTAATGTACAGGAAAGAAACGTTCCTCTTCGGGGGGACAAATGTAATCTTATCAGAAAGGAACAGGACAATAACAGGAAGAGGGAGGGGACGCTGGAATGTAGGGGAGGGTGGGGCTGGAGGGAAAGAAGACAGCCTGCAAGTGCTGGCCCCATGGAGGCCTTTAATCAGAGCCTGGCAGCCATGATGCTTTTGTGAGCTGGAAATGGGGGGGTGAGGGGGTGAGGGGGGAGGAACCATGGCTCTCAGAGCCAGGATGGGGAGGACCGCATCCCCAAAGCACACCCCTGGTGTCACTATGACTCGTGTCCCGAGACCCTACACGGACACAGACGTATTTATACAGAGCTCATTTTCTTAACTGATGATCTCCAGGGAAAGCTCCCAGCCAGGAAGATGAGGAAGGCTGGCTCCTAGGCCTGAAACTGGAGAGAAGTGCCCTGAAAGGCACTGGGTCCACCTCCCACTCTGTCTTGAATTCTCTACAGCATTTCCCCTTTCTTTCTTTCTTTCTTTCTTTTTTTGCATATTTATTTATTTTAAACTTTTAATTTTGTATTGAGGTATAGTCGATTAAGAATCCACTTGCAAAGTGGGAGACCTGGGTTCAAATGCTGGGTTGGGATAATCCCCTGGAGAAGGGACCAGCTACCCACTCCAGTATTCTTGCCTGGAGAATTCCATGGACAGAGGAGCCTAGCAGGCTACAGTCCATGGGGTCACAAAGAGTCAGACATGATTGAGTAACTTCCACTATAGCCAATTAACGTTGTGCTAGTTTTGACAGCAAAGGGACTCAGCCATACATATACATATATCCATTCTACCCGAAACCCTCCTTCCAGCCAGGCTGCCACATGACATTGAGCAGAGTTCCCTGTGCTATACGGTAGGTCCTTATAGGTTATCCATTTTAAACACAGCAGTGTGTCCATGTCCATCCCAAACTCCCTATCTATCGCTTCTCCCCATCCTTAAACCTTGGCAACCATAAGTTCATTCTCTAAGTCTTTGAGTCTCTTATTTTGTAAGTAAGTTCATGTGTATTATATCTTTTTAGATTCCACATGTAAGTGATAGCATCGCTCCCTTTCTGTTACAAATCCAGAAACAGCCCACCCTGCCAGTGACTGCCTCAGTTGGAAGAAGGTCTACCCTGATCCCCCCACATGCTTAGGGGTTTCTGATGCAACTACACCTGAAACAGGAGGGAAGGGAACAGGGCACAGTGTTTAAAAGAATGACATGGCCATAGATATGACATAAGTGATTAAAACCAAATAAGTCTAAGATGGCGGGTGAGTCTACTACATCTTGAGTCTCAGTATATGCTCAATGCAGGCTTCCCCAGTGGCTCAATGGTGAAGATTTTGCCTGCAATGCAGGAGATGCAAGAGACGTGGGTTTGATCCCTGGGTCAGGAAGATTCCCTGGAGGTGGGAATGGTAACCCACTCCAGCATTCTTGCCTGAGAATCCTGTGGACAGAGGAGCATGGCGGTCTGAAGTCCATGGGGTCACAGAAATCCAGATAGGACTGAGGTGACTGAGCATGCACACACCCATATGCTCACTGTAACACATCAGTAAGCTAAATGACACACCCAGAGGCGTCATGACAGTTCCGAGGTCAACCATAAAGACCAAAAAGTGGGTGGCGGCCCAATTTCTGGAAATCTCCAACCCTTCCCCAAAATAGCTAGAATACTCCTCTTACTCATTAGCCTATGAAATGACCCACCCCTACATTCTCCTCCAGCTTCTTCATATGCTTTCAGCTTATTTACTTTATTTTGTCCTCAGGAGATACAGGGAACAGCAGGCCAACCTCCTGGGCATAATAACACTTCAGACACTTGACAGAAAGAATGGAGCCAACAGAAGGGACCACCCAGACATATAGCTCTGTCTCACAAGAAAAGTTGAGGACAGAGCAAATATGCCAGGATTTGGCAGCATTCTGCATCTCTCATTATGGCGCATGCAAAGCTATAAAAACATTCAGCTTAGAAATTTGATTTTTGTCTTGACTAACCTATTTAACATGGGATCCTTATCCTTACAAATAGCCACACACACACACATCTGTTCCTAGAATTCTTGCAGAATAACTTGCTTGTCTTGCCACTTCATTTTGTCTTTAATTGTTTTCATGAATATAGCCTTTCTTACATCTTCCCATAATGCTCTTCTCCATGCCTTTAATCTTCCTTGCTCCTTAGATTTTCTGAAGTTAAGATGATAAAATGGATTGGGATGTCAGTCCAAAAAGCCCAGTGCTCTGAAAATCTCAGACGTGCTGCCTAGGAGATGGGTCTTCAAGGGCAATTAAAAGATAATGTCAATAGGGCTGGACAACGTGACAAGCTAATGGTCTCCTGCTGCGAAAGAAGAGGCCTCGGAGAAACTGAGACATTATTTTCAAAGCCGGAGCCCATTATCCTGTCACAGCACCATCCTCCTATGACTTGGCTGCTATTATGCCCCGTGATTGAACAATAAATTAAAAAGAGGCAGGGAGGAGTAAGTGCAAATTTCTGCAGCAGACCAGCAGCTCTGTTGATCTAAGTGGCTTCGTGTAAGAGTGAACATAGTCACATGTGTCTGAACCACTGAATCCAGCCAGATGGCTTTTTTGTTCCCATCTATGATTTTTCTCGCAAGGGAGATTTTTACTTTTCCTGTTCATTACCACAACTGGATTTACTTCTGCCATGCAACGCCTACCCATCCTTCAATCCAGCTTAAGATTCTCCTTTGAGAAGTTGTCTCAATCCTTCTAGTCCATAGGTAGTCCCCCCAAACTTTTCTACTTGTTGAGCTTTTCTACTTGTTGCATTTTCTACTTGTTGAGCTCTTTTGTTATTGGCATCACCAACTTGTACCGTGGCTCCTTCTCTGCTGTTGCTTAAATTCTCAGGAACTGCTGTTTCTCCCAACTTGATTGTAAATTCCTAGTCATGAGAGATTATATCTCAGACATGTTTGTATACCTTACAATCCCAAGGTGTGCTCTCACTAAATATCTATGATGTGACTGTTTCTCTTTAGGTTAGCCATTTCTGGGAAGGCATAGTCTGTGTTAGGGCATGATGGCTATCCCACCAACAGGCAGTGAGGAGGAATTTGATGTCCAGCATGTGGTCAAATCCCATGGGCGGAGGAGCCTGGTGGGCTGCAGTCCATGGGGTCGCTAGGAGCTGGACACGACTGAGCGACTTCACTTTCACTTTTCACGTTCATGCATTGGAGAGGGAAATGGCAACCCACTCCAGTGTTCTTGCCTGGAGAATCCCAGGGACGGGGGAGCCTGGTGGACTGCCATCTCTGGAGTCGCACAGAGTCGGACACGACTGAAGCGACTTAGCAGCAGCAGCAGCAGCGTGTGGTCACGAGACAGCAAGATTGGAATAGAGTAAAACAATCCCTTGTACCTGGCTCAGCTCCCATCCTGTGTGTTGCTTGCCAAATAGTCTACCCCTCTCTGAAGTAATATGACTCTATAAGGGGCCCCAGCCTGGTGTCCAGGTTACTTTCTGACTGACCAGTTGATTTTGGACCTAGTACTGCTACACATTTTTCTGTGAAAAGAAGATAAGAGGATATGTTGTTTTCCAACTTCACTTTCCCATAAAATTCTTTGTGCAAATAATTTGCACTTAAACTTCTGGGGGCCTTTCACCTTTTATTTATATGTTTAGTTAGTTACTTAGCTAGTTAGTTAAACATAGCTTTGTCACACGATACCAAGATAAACATATAGAGAAAGTTGGAATTGAATTTGCTAGCATATGTTCACTGTTCTCTCTAAACTGTAAACCAATTTTGATGTCCCTCTCATATTTTGAATGACTTCAACAATGTTAAATTCTATTCTCCTAAGATCAACAGACTAGGAATCAGGATACTTGAGGTATATTTCCTTTTTCACCGATTTGCCATATCATCAAGTTTTAGAATACTTTCACCCATGTTCTTACTCTAAACATTCTAAAAAGGATCCACAATCTGTATCATGTAATCTCTTTAAGCTCTTGATGAAGAGGGCCTTTCTTTCCCCCACCTTTTGTTGTTTGCTTTTTAATTTTTACAGCGTGTTTTTGGTTTCTGCCATAAAACAACACGGATCAGCCATAATTATACATCGAACCCTTCCCTCTTGAACCTCATGCTCTTCCCCTCATTCTACCCCTCTAGGTCATCACAGAGTGCCAGGCCAGGCTCTCTACATTATACAGCAACTTCTCACTAACTATCCATTTATACACAGTAGTGTATATATATTGATGCTGCTTTCTCTGTTCATCCCACTCACTCTCTCTTTTGCAAAGGACTGATCAACTTACAATTTCCTCCCTCAGCAGTAGGTATACCAAGGCAGAGAAATAGAGCATATGTCCAAGGCTAACTGGAAGTATTGACAAAGCCAGGCTTGATGCTCGAATCTTGGGCAGCCCTATGCTTTGCCACTAATGGTCACACAGTTGTGAGGTGGTACGTAGTCTGCTAAAACAGTAATTGAGCCAGCAGCCCTTAATCAATATAACTTACCTTTGTTTCTCTATTCTCATTCTCAACCATTTTGAGAAAATGGTTTAAACTTAAGTCGTATGATGTGAAAGGTTAATAAATTATTTTTTCTGTTTTAATTTCAATTTGTCCTCAAATGTGAACAACAATAACACCCCTGTGAAACACTGGCCCTAGGACTTTCAAGGTCCACTGAGTAGCTGGGATGAAACACACTGCTATGGGAATTCCTGGCCCAAGGAAAAAGGCAAAAACCTATGCGTGGTAGGTTGAAACTTCAGAAACGTCTCCCAACTCTAAAATGGATTGCAGGTGTTTGTCTCAAAGATGAGAACAGATAATGAATAAAACATGCCTGGAGCTTTGTGTCCAGAAAATGTGACAAGCTTGAATCTGATGACTTCAGGAATAAAATGAAAAATGAGTTTGAGCTCATCTGCAAAGCTTTTAACGAATCCAAGATGCTGTGGCTGGTACGGCTGTTTATGGCTACAGTTTGCCTGAGGTTTATGAGGGGGACAGGCAGAGCAGTAGGGGTGGAAGAATCTGGAAGAGAAAGAAAGAGGGGGTAAAGAGAGGAAAAGAAAAAGCAGAAACTGAGTTGTGGCTGAGGGTGGCATGTGGAACTTCAAAATGAGAACCCTCCCCGCGATTCTCACTGAAGACAAAATTTCACCTTTCGTTTTGAACCAGAAGAAAAGAGACACTAATCACTCTGCAGGTCAGTATACTTTACAGATATACTCTGTAAAGCATCAGGCTCCAATATTTTTGCATTTCTATATTATCAGTGACTCCACTCTTGCTTTGGGTGGCAAAAATAGAAACATCCTTTACTGTCTCTCGGTCTCAAATTGAACATTTAATGTTAACTCATCTCTCTGCCACACGAGGAACTATGCTTACACATGCAGAAAGTAAGATAACCTTTTATGACTCTTTTTTTCCATAGGAAGCTATCTTATTTTCCACATGTGTAAGTTCAGGTCATTAAAGAGAAGGATGGATGGGCATGAACACTTTCAGTGTCTTAGACTGTCACACTTCGAATATTTCTGTCGAAAGTCTAAGTGTGATTTACAGGAAGTCCAGTAGGTGTAGCTGCAACGCAGCTGTACACAAGCCTCCTTCTCTTACTGGCAAGCTGGTCTGGAATCAAGGCGGACCCTTGATTTGTGAACCCTGCTCTCCGCAGTCTCGCTGAAGGACTCTATCTCATTCAGAACTGTCGTTACTGTCAAAGAATGGCCAGTAAGTTGGCATCCTAATTCTATTCCCCATGTTTTGGAACCTGCACGGAAGTGTATAATCAAGTTACTAGTTAGCACACCTACTGAAAAGAACAAGTTAGTAATGGTCCCCTCATGATTTAAACGGACACACGCAGCTTTGAAAAATGCCAACCCATCCATTCATTAGGACCCGTATTTCTCCAGCACCTACAAGGTGACAGCCTCTGAGGATCCCGAGATGTCTTTAGATCACTGGCTCTCTCCCTGGGACTCTTTACTTCCAAGTACTAAAAAGTATACAGCTTGAGGAAAGTATCTCAGACACAAGAACAAATTTATTCTAATAGTGGGATAACTCCAACCTTCACCATTTATTTATTTTATCTTAGGGAATCACTTTGCTCCCTGGAACCTTGGTTTTTTAATCTTCCCAAAAGATTGTAGTAGAGAAAAACAATATGATATACCCGAGGGTGTTTGATATTGTGTTATGCCAATCTTTTTTTTTTTTTTTTCATTAGTAACATTGGTCATGATGAAGAATGAGCTCATGGCTTCTATCTAGAGCTCCTGTTAAAAGGTCAGCCTGAAAAGTGAGAGACCCCCTGTCTGTGCTCTGTTCAGCAAATCCGTTCCATTCTGAGTGTCTATTTCTGTGCTTCTGGCAGCCTGTACATCCATAACTGACTTTTTCTCATCCATCTTACTGTAGATTCTCATGGTCAAGAGCTCTGAGATATTTATCTCCTTTGCCAAAGCATCTGGCACAATGTTATGCACACTACAGTTGCTCCATAAATGGTTGTGAGATAAATATAACAATTAGCCCCCAATTAAAATAAATTTTTAAAATATTGTTGAATAAGGCACAATGCCACATTTTAAGAGAATGTTTCCATTCTATTTATCCATTTATTCCCAGGTTTCATCAGCCAGGTAACAGAATAATATTCCTGGCACTTTGGGGAAATTTGGTATCACTGTAATTTTTCAGTATTTTCTTCATTGAGTATACCAATCAAGAAACATTAAATCAGAACAAAATATGCTCAACGTAGTGTATTACATGCTATGGGAGATAAAAATTATTGCCTCACTGCCAAGAATATTAATACCTAGAATGAGACATATAGCTAATAGAGAAGAATTGAAGTGCAAGAAACACACGGAAAAGACAGGTAACCATCAACCCAAATCCAGTTCAGGTAACCAAAATTCTTCAGAAGGCAGAATCCAGCCAGGAACTACATTTCTCATCATACTTTCAGATGAGGCTATGTGACCAGTTCTTTTCCAGTAGAATATAAGAAAAATGCAAGGTTATCACTTATAGACTGAGGTGCTTGGATGTCTAGTCCATTGGATGGATATGGAAGACTCTGAGGCCTTGGGACATCACATAGGAAAGAATGCTAGCAGGAACCTGGGTTCCTGAATCACATTTTGGAGAAAACATCAAATGGCCCTAAACTCCCACTGTGTCATAAATAAGAAGTAAGCTTCTCTCTTCCTCTCTCTTTATTTTGGCCATGCCACGAGGCATGCGGGATCGTAGTTTCCATGCCTCCTGCATTGGAAGCCTGAGGTCTTAACCACTAGGCAACCAGGGAAATAAGCTTCTCTTGGGTTAAGCCACTGAAATTTTGGAATTTGTTTGTTAGAATAGCTAGCAGTATCCTTATAAAATACCACATTATTTTCAAATTGACGGGGCTAAAATCAAATACTTTGAATTCAGAGAGGGAATGGTCGCTGTTTGATCAAGTAGACCAGAAGCTTTCTTCTGTAGATCAAGTTGAAAAGTATACTCATAGAACAGGAATCATGCATCACAGGAGAAATACACAAGCAAAGACTAAGGCAGGAGATTGAAAATGAACAGAAAAGAAAGTAACCAGATAAACTGTACCAAGGGCTCCTGGCTTCAAAGGCTATCACTAAGCCTTTGATTATTCATTCAGTCTTGAGCTTGTCTATTGTCTTTAAGTTCCTACTGGCTGTAACCAATTAAACCCACCTCGGGCAGGTGTCTTATTACAACAACCAGACAATTCATTCTTCCACCAAAGGCAGTTCTAGATCTGAACAAGTCAAATCTTGCCAGCTGCAAAGGAATAAAACAATACTCATTTAGATTGTATTTTTCATTTGCAATTTCTGATATTACTAAAGGCACAATTAGACCTATGTGAGAACTCAGAACCACATAGTAAAGTTGGAATGGAACAGATACTCCCTGCTCTTGTTTCTTTCAGAGCTGGCGTCAAGAGCTGAAAGGTTCTTTATTTGTGTGTGTGAATGTCCTATCACCCTTCCATAAAGACAGAGATGATGGATAATTGTCTTTGTATTCCTCTCTACCCACAATCAAAACTTTGACCTTCATAGCAACAAAATTATAGACAGAAAATTAGAACAGGATGGAATGACAGAGCTCATATAATTTAGCATGCTGATTTCGTATAGGATCATTTGTTTTCCTCATGGAGAACCACAGATTTATGAGTGATACATCCATTTAAAGATAGGAGCAAATCAGATACCAAACTCCTATTATCTGGCTTTCTCTTTGTTTCAAGTGATAAACTAATTTAAGGGGGGATGGGGAAGGAATGGATGGTAGGAATACTAGAATTTCTCCTAAAATCCAGAGAGTAAAGCTAGACTTTGAGAACAAGTGAACCATCTGAGTTTTCTTTTTTTTCTCTTTGCCTATTCATCTCCTTTGATCTGTTTGGTCCAGAACTGTTTTCTCAGTTTCCTTATAGATACTATGAAAAATCGCTGCTGTCCAGAGATCTAAAATTTATGCCAGTCCAAGAGAAATGACAGACAATTCTGAGTTGGAATCTCTTAGTCCTTATCCAAACACAAGAGAAAGAATCTGATTGAAGCAATGAATTTTAGCCAGTGTGGGAGGGGACGAGCTTATTGTTTGGCATGGAGCTGGGGCAGTTCATGGAAGAGAGGGAGAAACAATTCCCAGAAATGGTGAAGTTCATTATATAGACAAACTAATGCTAAGTGACTTACGCAAGGAAGCACACAGCTAGGGAAGACAGAAAAGGGAACAGGATACCAACAGGTTAAGTGGCTTACCCCGAGAAATAGAGTCAGTTAATGGAAGAGAAAGGGTTAGAGCCAGCTTCTTAATCCAGGGGTGGTAGCTGTTTATTACATATTTCATTCTCATCATTTCAATCCTCAAGGGAGAGTCTTTGTCCCTGAAACCATTCTAGAAAGGAATCTATCTCAGATGTTCAACTCTTGGCATTTAGTCTCCCCTGAGACTCTAAATACCAATCTCCCAGGTCATTTCAGATAATTATCTGTTCCTACGTACTTGGTTCCCTCTCTGTTTTACGTAGACACTGTACATATTGTTTAACGCAGATGGTCTCCTGTCAAAATGATTGCTTGCTAGAGTTGTCAAGGCAGATGCCAAATTGTACAATCTGGTACAGATGATGCTTTGGAAGGAGAAAGGCACATTTATCACTGGGTTGAATTCACACTGTTTTAATGTGCTAAAAAACAAAACAAAACAAAAAAAAAAGAGTGAATCCCAAGTGTTGGTCATAGTTGACCAGCTTTGGGACTTTGAATTTCCCAGGCCAGTGGTAAAGCAGATGAAACAGTAACAACCTAACTAGCAAAACAAACATTTCTGTTTCGGCCCAGTCACAGCAAGTGACATTTTAAAAGGTCTGCACCCCAAAGCTTATATTGTCACCTTAAATTTTAAAATACGTTCTCAAAATGGTTGTATGTAACCTATTGAATTCCATACTTTAGGCATCAGTATTTAAATGATGATCAAGTGTTTCCTGTAGAACTACAGGCCAGGGTTGTCCATGATGTTGTGGGAGGGGTTTGGATCAGCACGTTGTTGGTGTTCGGAAGTCACTCTTCTGCAACTCCCAAGAGAGACTCAATATTCACTAGTAGCATAATAACATGATTGCATCTCCAAAATCCAATTGCCTCACACAATTGGAATCTGAAATGTCGCCAAAGGGTTTACTTTGATCCTAAAATAATATCCTCTTGACAAAATTTGTAGATGAATATAGTTTGTTATTACTCAGTTGTAATAACAAATGGAATGAATCAAGAGAAAATATCTCATCCATATTTAATTTAGAAGCTAATGTGAACACTGTTAACCAGACTCTTTCTGGGATGGATATTTTTGTTGATGCTCTTTTTTATTTTAATTGCTAGTCAGAAAGCTCACTTGCATCTATAACGGGACTAATATAGTTAGGTATCTGAACACTGAGATAGATTGAGGCTAATGCTATAGATATTTTGCAGTTAAAAGGTTTATGTATTTGCTTTCCAATGGAAAGAATCTTTTCAAGAAAAAAACTTTATGGTTATGAAAAAATATTAATTTTAGAAAAACCTGAAGATAAAGGAAAGTAAAACTAAGTAAATGAACATCACCCAGAATCCCCAAACCCAAGTTCAGTTCAGTTCAGTCACTCAGTCATGTCCGACTCTTTGCAATCCCATGAATCGCAGCATGCCAGGCCTCCCTGTCCATCACCAACTCCCGGAGTTCACTCAGATTCACGTCCATCGAGTCAGTGATGCCATCCAGCCATCTCATCCTCCGTTGTCCCCTTCTCCTCCTGCCCCTAATCCCTCCCAGCATCAGAGTCTTTTCCAATGAGTCAACTCTTTGCATGAGGTGGCCAAAGTACTGGAGTTTCATCTTTAGCATCATTCCTTCCAAAGAACACCCAGGACAGATCTCCTTCAGAATGGGCTAGTTGGATCTTCTTGCAGTCCAAGGGACCCTCAAGAGTCTTCTCCAACACCACAGTTCAAAAGCATCAATTCTTCAGCACTCAGCCTTCTTTACAGTCCAACTCTCACATCCATACATGACCACAGGAAAACCAGAGCCTTGACTAGACGGACCTTAGTCGGCAAAGTAAACCCAAGTATAATCACTCAAAATATTTTGAGTATTATTTCTTCAATTATTTGTATGTATGTATGTCTGAACTTTGCTTTTTCCTCTTCTTTCTTACCTGTGCATCCCACCTGGGTGAGCTAGGGATGGTCAATATTAGCTAAAAGAAATGTTGTTTCATCTTGTGAATGATTTATTCTTAACCCTCCCAAGGATTTTTTATGAAACCACTGGAAGAAACACAAGCTGGGATCAAGATTGCTGGGAGAAATATCAATAACCTCAAATATGCAGATGACACCACCATCATGGCAGAAAGTGAAGAGGAACTCAAAAGCCTCTTCATGAAAGTAAAAGAGGAGAGTGGAAAAGTTGGCTTAAAGCTCAACATTCAGAAAACGAAGATCATGGCATCCAGTCCCATCACTTCATGGGAAATAGATGGGGAAACAGTGGAAACAGTATCAGACTTTATTTCAGGGGGCTCCGAAATCACTGCAGATGGTGATTGCAGCCATGAAATTAAAAGACACTTACTCCTTGGAAGAAAAGTTATGACCAACCTAGACAGCATATTGAAAAGCAGAGATATTACTTTGCCGACTAAGGTCCGTCTAGTGAAGGCTATGGTTTTTCCTGTGGTCGTGTATGGATGTGAGAGTTGGACTGTGAAGAAGGCTGAGCACTGAAGAATTGATGCTTTTGAACTGGGGTGTTGGAGAAAGCTCTTGAGAGTCCCTTGGACTGCAAGGAGATCCAACCAGTCCATTCTGAGGTAGATCAGCCCTGGGATTTCTTTGGAAGGAATGATGCTAAAGCTGAAACTGCAGTACTTTGGCCACCTCATGCGAAGAGTTGACTCATTGGAAAAGACCCTGATGCTGGGAGGGATTGGGGGCAAGAGGAGAAGGGGATGACAGAGGATGAGATGGCTGGATGGCATCACTGACTCGATGGACGCGAGTCTGGGTGAACTCCGGGAGTTGGTGATGGGCAGGGAGGCCTGCGTGCTTCGATTCATGGGGTTGCAAAGAGTCGGACACAACTGAGCGACTGAACTGAACTGAACTGAAAGCCCTCCGAAGCGTCACAGTGCCCTCTCTTCAGGATGAGCCAGGTATAACATCCAGAAAAACAAGAGCCAGTCTAGGACAGAGCAAGACTTCCAGTGCAAGAAGAGAAAGTTTAAGAGAAGGGATTCTCAGATGTGAACGAAATATTAGCTGCCCTCCGAGTAGACTCACTATAATTGGAAAGCAAACCTTACAGGGAAGAAAATAAGTTGTTTGTATCATCTTCTGGGCTCTGGTCCACGTATGCTTGTGTAAAAGAAAATTTGTTCTTTTTGCAAGTCACCAACTAAACTTATAGTTGGGCTTTCAGCTGTTATCAGCATAATGAACACATATGGTGTACATACTCTAAAATCTGTATCATATTCAGGGGACTTTTAAAAACTTAAGATTGTATTATGAGTATTGTCATATCAGTGAATATTTTTGAAATATAACTGATCATATATATTTTTATAATATTACATTGTGGATGCTCAGTCATTCAGCCACGATTGAGTCTTTTTGATCCCATGGGCTGTAGCCCACCAGGCTCCTCTGTCCATGGAATTTTTCAGGCAAGAATACTGGAGTGAGTTGCCATACTGGAGAGGGTTGCCATTTCCTCCTCCAGGGTATCTTCCTAACCCGAGGATGGGATCCAAGGATCAAACCCACGTCTCCTGAATTGGCAGGCAGATCCTTTTTTACCACTGAGTTACCAGGAAGCCCACTTAAAATTCCATTAAGAGATGAATATTTTTGTAATATAAATGCTTTTATAATATAAATATTTTTGTAATATTCCATTAAGTGATGCATCGCTATTCATTTAACTGATCCTTTTATATTTTTCAATGATAAATATACCTACAAAATATACTAATATTTGGGTGCATTTGTGATTGTCATTTTTATAGTAACATCTTATCAGAAGAATTCAAGTTTAAAGGTTAAGGGGTTCTTGATAAATATACTTCAAAAATCTTGTAAAGTTCTTGATAAATATTACTTGATTAAAAATCCTTTTCCAGGAAAGTCTAAAAAGTTCATTTTCAGTCTCATTTATTTCTGAAAGATGATTTAGATTAGATAATTGAAACATTCTCTGTGTGCCCACTACATTAGATTTTTTTTAAATAGAAACATACCAAAATTATAAATGTACCTTACCTCTAATAATTTTAAAAGTGCAGTTGTCTGTTGAAAGTTTGTAGAGACGTGGGTGGACCTAAAGACTGTCATATAGAGTGTGAAGTAAATCAGAAAGAGAAAAACAAATGTTGTACAGTAACACGCATATGTGGTGGTGAAATCTAGAAAAATGGTATAGATGATCTTATTTGCAAAGTAGAAATAGAGACACAGACACAGAGAGCAAACATATGCACACCATGGGGGGAAGCAGGGAGTGGGATGAACTGGGAGATTGGGACTGACGTATAGACTCTACTATGTATAAAACAGACAACCAATGAGGCCCTACTGTATAGTACAGGGACGCTACTCGGAGCTCTGGTGACCTAAATGGAAAGGAAATCCAGAAAAGAGGGGATATGTGTGGCTGACTCACTTTGCTGTACAGTAGAAACGAATACAACATTGTAAAGCAAATACTCCAATAAAAATTAATTTTTAAAAACTAGTGAAACTTTTATATGATTGTCCAAAGGAGACAGAAGCAGAAACAGAGCTAATGATAAGCATCAGGCAAGTAACTGTGGTTTCTCACCGATAGTCAGGCATTCACTGTCTCAGGACGCATTTTGTCAAACATGGAGCCGTGTGACAGCTGTTGTCTAGGCTCTCCCCTCAAGGACAAACCAAAAATCTTCCCATCTTGGATTTTGTCTGTGCTCACACAGGGCTCTTTCATGTGAAACCTGAAAATGAACACACTCCCTACTTGCACTGCCTTCCCATCTAATCAAAATCCCTTTGTGTTATTCCAGGAAACACAGAATAGAAAAGTCTCTGGTTGTTCATTTACTGTTATCTCCCTAACCAGATAGATTCAATAATTTTTGCAGAGAGTTCTGAAAGTATAATTGGGAATAGGTAAATAAAGGAAAGGCTTTAGCCCTGAATGTCAGAAAATATTTCCTTGAATGCAGAAGGAATTATTTATGAAACTGTGTCCCCACATGGAACAAAGGAAATCTTACTGCTTAGGACAATTGAAACTAGATTGCAAGAACAATTCCTTACTGTCAGAGGCTAAGACATGGGTGACAAATGCTGTATTTCTTTCTCCCTCTTTCATAAGAGAAAGCTCCCCAAAGACACCAGCGTAATAAATCTGCTTTCTATTTTGAATTCCAAAGTTTCCTTAAGGTGCATACAATATGCTATTGTTAAGATTCTGTGTGCATACACACACAGACATATCACACACTCAGTCACATAGGGAGGTATGATAAAAACTCACATTACCTGCCTTCTTTTCGAAACAGCTGTGTGTGCGCGCTTACTAGTGTGTGGCAGTGTCTGTGTGTATGTGTGTGTGTGTGTGTGGTTCTTAGCAACAGTAATATTACTAGTAGATTGATAGAAATGTAAAGAATTTGAAGGAGAAGATAAAGCAAACGAGGAAAAGCTCCCCTTCGTTCGGACTTATTACTATCTGGCTTCCATTTATGCCGCTAGCTTTTATGTATTTTCTTTAAAATGACATTGCTTTAAATCACAAATTATTATAAGTTGATCATCTCATAACATAGGACTGGGAACTGAAGATTTTTTTGACCATGTTCAATAATTCAGGTGTTCAATGTATTTTGCAATACTGTTTTTCTCTGTTTGTTTAGTTTCCTGAGATAGAGTTACTTTAGAAGGCTGTAGTAGTTTTTGCCGCACAATGAAGTGAGTCAGCTGCACGTGTACATATATCCCCTCCTCCATGGGCCTCCCTCCCACCCCACCCCGTCCCGTCTAGGTCATCACAGAGCACTGAGCTGCTTGTGCTATGAGGGTTCCCACTAGTATTTCACACATGGTAGTGGATTTATGTCAATCCCAGCTTCCAGTTCGTCCCACCCGCTTCCCCTCCTCTGTGCCCACACGCCTGTCGCCTGTGACTGCATCTCTATTCCTGCCCTGCAAATCGGTTCACCTGCACCATTTTTCTAGAGTCCATATATAAGCAATATTATACAATATTTGCTTTTCTCTTTCTGACTTATTTCACACTGTATGACAGAACTCCAGATCCATCCATGTCTCTGCAAATTACCTAACTTTGTTTCTTTCCCTGGCTGAGTAATATTCCATTGTATATATGCACCACATCATCTGTAATGGAATACCTTTTTTTTTCTTTTAATGATGCATTTGTCAAAATAAGTTTGGGTTTCCTTTGTTGAACTCAATTTCCGAGACATACACATGCACACAAAGAAAAACCTTAAAAATTCAACTACTGTAAACTGTTGGCAACTGGCTTGGTCACGCCTGGAAGAAATAAAATCCCTCCAGCCCTCCTGTCTTCTAAATAGGCTGCTTTCCCACAAGAGTTCAGTTTTTTTTGTCTACACTTTCCATTGCTCCCTTCTCTACTTGTCCTCTCCCTTTCTCCTTTTTCCTCTTTATCTTGGGTTTTCCCCGTCTTTCTTTGTAATTTCGCTCTGTATCTTTCATCCTTTCTCTCCACCTCCTCCCTTTTCCTTTGTGGCTCTCTCCCTTTGACAGCTGTAGATATCTATAGACAACTCCATGGTAGAGAATTCCTAGTTCAAGGTCAGAGTTTGAGACAGATCTTGGCAGATATTTCTTCCATCACCCAGCTCCCGGTTCGTTCATGCTCATTTATTTCTAATTGGCCTGCACCGGGTGTAAGTGGAGGCGCTTGGGATCTTCTCTCTTCCGTGTGGCATTCAGGGTCTTTTAGCTGTGGCCTCTGGGATCTAGTTCCCTGACCAGGGATCCAGTTCAGGCCCCTGCAACACTGGAATACCAGGAAAGGTCCCCCCTCCCGGCTTTTCGTAGCTGCCCGTTCTTCTTTCAAACTCTCCTCTTCCATCCAAAGTCCACAGGACTGTGCAAATACTCTTCATTCCCAAATGTCTTTGGGTCAAATAAAAGAGCAATACAGAGTCAAGAAAAAGAAAGCAGAAATTTTAAATATCCCCATGCTTTCTTTTTGTTTGGGACCAAGTTTCAAAAAAAAGATGATCAACACATTACCTTTCTGCTGCTTTCTTTCCTCACTCTGGAGAAGAATGTATACGTTATTCCTTTATTCCTTCTGAGCATTTATAATGTCTCTTAAAAAATTACCTTGGAAAATTGCCAAAAATCAGGCTCATGCTATTATATTGCTGATATGAAATTATAAGCAATTTGATATTTCTTCTTAATTGAATGCTTGGAAGCTCACAGATTAGTAAAATCCAACGCCGGTTCCTTTGCCTTGCTTATTTGCCCAGTTTAGTTTCAGAGCTATTAAAATCTATCTCTTTCATGTGCAGTTCTGTTGGAAACATAGATTTGGTTGGGACTTCCCTGGGGGTCCAGTGGTTAAGGGTCCACCTTCCAATGCAGCGGATGTGGGTTCAATCCCTCGTCTGGGAACTAAGGTCCCGCATGCTTTGGGCTGAGCCAAAAATTTAAAAAATAAATAAACATGATGAACACAGCACAACTTGGCGATGGGTCCCCTATTATATGTGACAGCCGTGTCACTAGACTTGCTCCTGTTATATACGCTCTTGCATTTCTAAGATTGAGTCAGTTTCACCATCTTAGGCTTATAAACTCATTGTTTAGTCACTAAGTCATGCTCAACTCTTTCGCGACCCTATGGACTGTAGCCTTTCAGGCTCCTCTGTCCGTGGGGATTCTCCAGAAATGAGTACTGACTGAAGTGGGTTGCTGTGCACTCCTCCAGGGGATCTTCCCAACCCAGGGATCGAACCTATGTCTCTTACGTCTCCTGCCTTGGCGAGAGGGTTCCTTACCTGAGACCAGGCTTATAAAGGGTGAATACAAAAAAAGAAACAGAAAGTATTGTTTTCAGGCACGTTCCCTAACCCCTTTTTTTCTTTTCTTTTTTGAGTCAACATCAGCATCATCTTTCCTTCCCTTGTAGCAGAGAAGAAAATGGATCTGAAACTTGGCAGAAAACTTTTGGAAGGTTGTCGGTCCCTTGCTTTAGTGCTAGGTCGTGGCTCTGTCCCCATCTGGCCAGCTGAGATTTGGATGGAGCCATATTTTATACTTTCCGTGAATGCCTCTGAATTGATGGGCATCTTCCTTTTGCTCTTATGGAAGAATCACTTTTGCACATTCTCTGCCTGCCCTGTGCCCTGCGAGGCACATGTGCAGCAGCGAGGGGTCCCAGCTTCTGGTGGAGCTCTGCTCATGGAGGCACAGCACGTGGGAGACCCAGCAGGCATGAGGAGGGTACGGTTGGCAGAGTTATGGCCCGAGTCCCATTTCTGGTAGATTGTGCGGGGTTAGCTCCATCCTTCCATCAAACAGATAGCTAGTGGGAAGCTGCTGTATAGTGCAGGGGCTCAGCTCAGGGCTCTGTGATGACATAGAGGAGTGGAATGAGGGTAGATGCGAAGGAGGCTTAAGAAGGAGAGGATATATGTACACCTATAGCTGATTCACTCCATTGTACAGTAGAAACTAGCACAACATTTTAAAGCAATTATACCCCAGTTTGGAAAAAAAAAAAAAGAGCACAGATTGGAGCAAAATGTAGTTGGGGTGAGGAGCCTCCAGCAGCCATCAGAATGTTTTTCTCTAGTAACTCTGACTTCAGGCAATCGCTTCTTCCTCCTTCAAGGCTAGGAGTAATAATGGCCCCCTGCTGTTTGTTACTAGCCCTGTCTCTCCTGAATGCTTTTCCTAAACCTTTCTCACATCCCTGTAAATTCTCTCTTTATTAAACTCTCCTCAAATAACTCAGTTCCAGTATGCTGTCTATTTGCTTTGGGGACCATAACTGATAATTCTGGGTGATTATTAGATTCTGGCTAGCTAGCTGTTAAATACATATGTATATTTCAGTATATATATCATATATGACATACTTACTCTGATATATATCTCTTTAAAACCTTGTCAAAGAGAAAAAGGAACATTGTGAAAGACCTTTATGTACATTGAGTTTAGATCCACATATCACAAGTTTCCTTTCTAAAACCAAAGGGCTTTATATTGTTCAAGGGAATATTCAGGTGGTTATTCATGATGTTTTTATGATGTTTTCTGTTTCCCAAATACTCATATATAATAACAGGAAAAGTTGGTTGGTCAGACAATGAACAAAAATTTATTGAGTGCTTATGACTGTATTCTAAGAGTGTGGAACACAACACACAGTCAGACAGGCAAAATCTCCACCTATAGAAACAGTGCATCACAGGATTGCTCATAAATAATAATAATAATAATAAACAGGGTATTTAAAGTCCTAGAGGGCTCCCCCAGTGACTCAGCTGTAAAGAACCCTCCTATAATGCAGGAGATGTGGGTTCAATCCCTGAGTCGGGAAAATCCTCTGGAGGAGGGCATGGCAACCCACTCCAGTATTCTCGCCTGGAGAATGCCATAGTCAGAGGAGCCTGGCAGGCTACAGTCCATGAAGTGGCAAAGAGTCGGACACAACAGAAGCAACTGAGCACACACACGTGGAGACAGACAGATGAGCCTGGTAGGTCCATCGAAGGTGTTTGGAGTCTATCGGGAGGTCAGAAAAAGGCACAGAGCTTTTAAAGGAAGAAGGTAATGTGCTCAAGTCAGCTTTTAGGCTCTTTGGCAGCAGAATGTGGACTTGGCAGGAGAAAAGAGAAACTACTGGATGGGATGGTGGCTTCCTCTTCGCAGAGATGTTTACGCCACACCGAGCTAAGCTATGGAATTTCTGGAAACGTTCTTGTGCTTCTGCTATGTGTGTCTTTGTCATTTCATTCAAAATCACAGAGAGCCTACAAGGCACACAGCACCAAAGTAGGTAAGAGAAGGGACTTCCCAGGTGGTGCTAGTGGTAAAGAAACCATCTGCCAGTGCAAGAGATGGAAGAGACATGGGTTCAGTCTCTGGGTCCAGAAGATTCCATGCAGGAGGGCAGTATTCTTGCCTGGAGCACCCCACAGACAGGGAGCCTGGTGGGCTACAGTTCACAGAGTCACAGACCATCAGACATGACTGAAGTGACTTAGCACGCACAGTTAAGACAAGGTCTAAAACTTTTAGCCATTTTCCATCTTTTTGCACAGCCCACAGTCGAGGTCAAAGAGCTAAAGAGACTCATAACTGAGAGAGATGACAATTGTGGGAATTAGGGTAGCTTTTGGAAGTAAATAAAATTTGATCTCAAAAGTGATGGATGGGTAAGGCTTTTCTAAGTAGAGCAGCTCAAACCTTCTGACCCAAATGTCCTTCCCATCTTGGCTACTAAACGTCAAACTAAATGTAGAGCCCAGAGATTCTATTTATAACATTTCTCCAGCATCTTCTTCTTGAAACTCAGAATAAAACAAGTGCCTGACAATGGTGCCAATGCAGACTATGTCTCCAAAAAGCCAACATTTCTGATTGAAAATTAAAAGAGAAAAATACAACTGTTTCTGTTGGGCACATGATAGAAAACAACACGAGTTGTATTTTTGTTGAGTTGACTAGCTGTTGGGACAGGGTAAAATTCAGCCCAAACAACTGACTTGGAATTCTAGGCCCTTGGCAGTCACTAAATCTAAATTTAGAGAATTCAGCCAGGTTTTCCTTCAAGGTTTCCAGCTAGCAGCCAAAAGCATAAAACACAAAATCTCATCATCTCAGGGTGTTTTGAAGTTTTTTTCCTCCAACAGATTGGCCTCAATAGCTTTATTTTATTTGTAACTCAAGTCTAATTTCAGTGAATGCCAGAAATACAACCCAAATCCTAATTAACTAATGAATTAGTACAATAAAGCCTGCCCCATCTATAAGTAATTCATCACATGCTGCTCTCTACTGTGAGTATACATTCCACAGAAGTAATCTTGAAAAGGACATAAAGTCCTTGCTATTTCTCTCTTGGTTGTATTTCTCTGAGAAGACACTGTTGTCACCTGTTATATATGGCCACTAGCAAGCTCTCAACAGTGTAGCTGGAAGGCAAAGAAAGAAATCAACTGACCTTCTGCAAAAGGAAGGAAGGTGCTGATAGCAGGGAAGCCAAACCAGTTCGGAAGGGACCAGGACTAAAGGGCCTTCTCCTTAGTTACGAATGCATCTGGCCTGTGTCCGTGGCTAGATCATATATCTGACAATATCCTCCCTTTTAATGTTTTGCAGATCCAAGGTATATTATCATACCCTAAGCCTGAACTCTCCGGGGAAATTATGTCAAGTCATAGCCAAGGAAGTTGGATTATAAGAAAATCACTAGAGGAACCAGCTGTCTCGTATTCACTGTTATGGAGGAAGGAGAAACCATGTATCAAAAGGTGGCGCTGTGAGACTGCAGGATGGTGACTCAACTCTGGGCTGTACTCTCAAGACTGCGGAAGATTCGTGCTCAGCATTTACTCCAGGATGGGGAGTGGGGAGCAGGAGAGTAGAACTCAGCTTTATTTTTAGAACTTATCTCTGTGCACTCAGTGTGCTCAGGGTGGACCTAAAGTTCTCATAAACTAATCTCCCTGGCTTATTATGCATACACTACACATTCCTGACATGGGCAGAAAACAAACTAATTTTTATAAAGCCCTTGTGTCCTGTATATTCATTATTGGGACCTGCTGACCTGTGTGGCATTGCTATTTTAGAAGAATGGATCATATCAAGACGACTTGTCCTTAAGAAAAGAAAAAGCTACGTTTTCTGCAAAATACTGAAAAAAAATGCCTTAGCGGGCAGTTGGAAATAGCAATCTGTGCTAATATGGACATAAAACTGAAACCGTCATACAACTCTCACCTAACACTTTTAAGATTGCACCTTTTAAAAAGTGAGATCCCGTTGCTGAGTGGCTTAAAATACCAGGAGGCATTCTTTGTCCACAACTAACCACATTTTAGAAGTTCTTTATAGAGACAGAAAGGCAGACAAGCCTCATGTCCTTAGGACTGAATTTCTTTCTTGTTTCTAACCAAGGGTTTCAAGGAAAAAACATTAAAGCCCTGACTCTCACTGATGGCAAAGAGCACGCTGTCCATGACACATTGTTTCCTAAACACTAGATATGTACTTTACGTTGTGTCAGGCGCTGGAGAGAGAAATAAGGAAAGGAGAACCCAAATTCATTCTCCTTGAGCCAATTCCACAAGCATACACCAACAAAGAGACCATGTGAGGTATTTTCAGTCATTACCATGGCGGGATCTCAAGCTATTGAACTAAGGCAGTTTCTTTTACAAACCCAAATTCTTGCTCTATTTAAATCCTCATAGTTTGTTTCTGTGCCCCAAGTTCATGAACAGTAGCAAACATTTATTTCACTGATTTCTTGTGTCTATCACAGTGCTATGTGCTTTCTATGCATTATCTCTTTAATATTTATAACAACTCATTGTTTGTCCCCATTTTACACATACAGCAACAGAGGCTCAGAAGAAAATCAGTAATCAAAAGCCAAGTCATTAATTTGAAACAAAATCTATACAGTTCTAAAGCCTGTGCTATACCACACCAACTTCCAGATATGAAAAATCATGTTCTAAAATCTAACACCCAATAAATAACGTTCATCCAAATATGTGTCAGCTCCCTTCCATGCCCACAGAAGTTCACCCAGTCTCCAAACACAAGGGACTCACTCCTTTCTGAAGCAGGTCTTTTATCTTTCAACAATTTCCTCTAGTATAAAACTCAGTCACACTTTTAAAGAGGGCAAACCCTTTTTATGTATGTATGTATATGTTTTTTATTGAACTATAGTTGATTTACAATGTTGTATTAGTGTCCAGTATACAGCAAAGTGATTGTCTACATATATATATATAAAAACAATCCAGATTCTTTTTCCTTATAAATTATTACAAAATATCTGGTAGAGTTCCCTACACTATACAGTAGGTTTTTGTTGCTTATCTATTTTATTACAGTAGCTTGTATCTAAAGAATTGTTGTTCAGTCGCTAAATTGTGTCCAACTCTGCAACCCCATGGGCTATAGCACGCCAGGCTCCTCTGTCCTCTACCATCTCCTCGAGTGTGTTCAAATTCATGTCCACTGAGTCGGAATGCTGTCCAGGCATCTCATCCTCTACCACCTCCTTCTCCTTTGGTCTTCAATCTTTCCCAGCATCAGGGAAAGAGTTGTTAGTTTTTCAATGAGTTCAAGGGCTTCCCTGGTGGCTCAGAGGTTAAAGCATCTGCCTCCAATGTGGGAGACCTGGGTTTGATCCCTGGGTCAGGAAGGTCCCCTGGAGAAGGAAATGGCAATCCACTCTAGTATTCTTGCCTGGAGAATCCCATGGACAGAGAAGCCTAGTACATTACAGTCCACAGGGTCGCAAAGAGTCGGACACGACTGAGTGACTTCACATTCACCTTCACCTTCACCTTAGTTCTTTTCATGAGGTGGCCCAAGTATTGGAGCTTCAGCATCAGTCCTCCCAGTGAATATTCAGGGTTGATTTTCTTTAGGATTGATTGGTTTGATCTCCTTGCAGTTGAAGGGATTCTCAAGAGTCTTCCAGCACCACGGTTCAAAAGCATCCATTCTTCAGGGCTCAGTGGAGCAAAGCGCTAACGCTCAGTGTGGGGCTGAGTTGGAAGCGCAGCAGGCTGTGTGCAGAGCAGGTGTCCTTCAGTTTCCTCTGCAAATACCTGGCTTTTCACAGGTAGTGACTGGGTCACAAAACCAAGGGTAGCTCAAGACTATGTTGTTCAGTCACCAAGTTGTGTCTGACTGTTTGCAACCCCGTGGACTGCAGCACACCAAGCTTCCCTGTCCTACTATTTCCCAGTGTTTGCTCGAGGACTGTGTAATTCTACTCATCTCCTAGGGAGACTTCAAATCTTCCCATTGCCAGAAGGCTGTGATAAAATATAGTACATTGTATACTTACAAAAGTATCTTCCAGTTTCCCTCATTCTTTTCTTTCATCTTAGTGTGGTTTCAAAATCAGGAATATCAGATTGTATCCCATGCAGGGTTGCCAAGTAAACCACAGGACACATATTTAAATTTGAATTGCTGATAGATAACAAATGCTACCTCATCCTTACAATGAAAAATTACTTGTTATCTATCAGCAATCAGATTTAACTGGGCATTCTTTATTTTTACTTCTTAAATCTAGTGACCCTTATCCATAAAACAGCAAACCCATATTTCATGAGGGTATAAATGGAACAATATTGTAGAGGAGTGAGTTGTGAAAATAAAAAAAAAAAACTGTTTTTTAATTAAGGAAACCAAACCATGTTCAAAATATAAGTCAAAGGATACATAAGTAATTAATAAAACTAAATCATCCCTGGATCACACAAATTCAGGTCTCCATCCTTTAGATATGTTTGAGTAACGCAGTCTTGGGTTTAATATGCAGAGTGGTAACAGTGGTGTTCACTGGGGAATGTCTTTACTTCACTCTCCAACATTTGCTTCCTAGATGAAAGCTTTGTTGCTAATTTAGGGCCTCCCAGGTGGCTCAGAGGGCAAAGCATCTGCCTGCAAAGCAGGAGACCTGGGTTTGATCCCTGGGTCAGGAAGATCCCCTGGAGAAAGAAATGGCAACCCACTCCAGTACTCTTGCCTGGAAAATGCCATGGACAGAGGAGCCTCGTAGACTACAGTCCATAGAGTCGGACACGACTGAGCGACGTCACTTTCACTTTTCACTTGGAAATTCCCTCTGCCACTGACACAGTCTCTTTGACAATTTGCCCTGCTCTGTGTGGAGCGAAAGGCTCCACAGGTCTGCAGCTGTCCTTTGGACACTGCTTAGTGGCTGGTGCAGTCGAGAGTTGTCTCAGAGAAGACCCTTGGCCTGGAATCAGAGTTTTTCAAAACTAAAACTGGTTTTCTTTTCTTCAGAATTTCCAAATAAAAATACAGGGTGTACGGTCAAATTGGAATTTCAGGTGAACAACAAATATCCTTACAGAATTAATATGTCTGCTGTATTTCAGAGGATATATTTTTACCTAAACATTATTCATCTGAAATTCAAATTTAATGGGCATTCTATTTTATGAGGCAAACCTACCTAGAAACACAAGAAGAGGTTTGCGCTCTTCAACAGTGAGATGTAAAAGAATTAAATGATTAAAACAAACAAAATGAGCAAAACCAACTGAAACAAAGAAACTGTGACAGCCCCCTGAGAATCAGCCCGGATAGATGTCCTTCAAGGACACTTGACGTTTCCAAGCGCTTCTTCCAAGTTGGACTCCTGCTTCATGTTGCTGTATCTACTTGGAAGCCTTCCTCGGCTTCCTCAAAGTCATGAGGCCTTGTCTAACCTCCCCGGTGCTTATTCTTTCACTAAACTCAGAGGCAGAACCACTTT
The DNA here is from genome assembly GCA_006408695.1 of Aepyceros melampus. Taxonomy (NCBI): domain Eukaryota; kingdom Metazoa; phylum Chordata; class Mammalia; order Artiodactyla; family Bovidae; genus Aepyceros; species Aepyceros melampus. Next base: position 129,407 of record SJXQ01004542.1, read on the forward strand.
TTTATTGGACCTGAAGGTAAACAGTTTGAGGAGGATGCTATTTAAGAAGAAAATATGAAAAAAATTTTAAAATACAATAAAATATAAAATTATGTTCCAGAGTAAATAATTTTTTAGCATACAACATTTATTTGGAAAATTTTTAAAGTTGATAAACACCCCAAGTATTATATAACCCAATGTATTAGCAAACTGTCCTCAGTCATGTTCAACTCTTCACAATCCCGTGGACTGTGGCCTGCCAGGCTCCTCTATCCAGGGGATTCTCCAGACAAGAATACCAGAGTGGGTTGCCATTTGCAACTCCAGGGGGTCTTCCTAACCCAGGGATCGAACCCAGCAACTCTTGGGTCTCCTGCATTGCAGGTGGCTTCTTCACCACTGCGCCACCTGGCCTGACACAAGTCTATAAAACAATTTTTGGCTCTATTCCCTTTGCTCGTCTCTTCAGAGGACAATAATTTTGCATTACCTGTTTCTGTGTAGAGAAGAGAAAGACCACCCTGTCTTTCCTCTAGCATGAATAGTACAGTAAGTTCTCTACCTACGAACCTTTACGCTGTGAATTTTCAGAGGCGAATGTGCATGCCAGCTCCTGTATGCCAGCAATTATACTCTACTACTCAACTTTTCAAGCCTGTGCTAGAACAGTAAAAATGTTTCCTTTATTTTTTGTGTTTATTTGTTTTTTATGTACATATTATTCATGGGAAAGCATAAATGTATTACAGTGCAGTACCATAGAGGCAATTGTGTTAGTTGGGTACCTAGAATATCTTTGTTGGACTAATGAACAAATTAGACTTACAAAAGTGCTCTTGGAACAGAACTCATATGTAGGGGACTTACTGGGGTTGATTTTTTTTTAAATTGATAGTTGAGGATCGTTCTCAAATTTAAAGAAATCCCTGTGAAGCTTTCTTCGTATTTGACCTATCCAATTTCAAATTTTAGCTTTTCTTATGTAGTGAGTAGTTATAAATAATATTTGAATTGAGACACTCATTAACAATGACCCACATATGGACTTCGCGCGGCAGGTGCCTCAGGACATGATCGTGTGAGAGAAGACCTCTAGCCCAGTGTCCTTGTGTGCGATGCCAGTGAGGTGGCAGCATAAGCAACTAGAAGGGTTTCTGAAGGTCATTCCTGTAACAAGACTGTCCCCCATGATTAACAATACACAGGAGTGACCATGAACTAAGTATATCTCTCCAATTCAAATGCCCCCAAGCCAGCTGTCTAAGCATCCAAGACACTCCTCCATGAATGAGCCCAAGGAGAACTGTGATGCACTTGAAGTCAAGGCAGAAAGAGACAAGTTAAAATATCCTACAGCTAAAAAATCTTACCTTTGCACCTTTTACCAAAATAGCATATGAACACATTGATAGGGTCCATCCCAGAGCCTTTTATGTACAAGCGAAGGGCCCAAAGTTGAGCTTCATTAGACACATGAACTCCACTTCCGTCTAATCTTCAGCAGCTACTGTGGTCCAAAGCGCTCAGTTTGCACTTAGCCTGGCAGTCTTCTGTTACTAGTTATCTGGGTCTTATAGAAATAGATGTGACATCTAGGCATTGAGATTATAAGCTCCTCTGTGGGCAGAAATCATGGTAGTTTCCACTTGATTTTCTTCCTGTGCTTGATACAGAGGCGGTCATCCTCAGAATGTGTGCAGATACATGTTACACGCATATCTGTACCAAGATGTGTGTGTGAGCTCAGTTGCTCAGTCCTGTCTGATTCTTTGTGACCTCCATGGACTGTAGCCCACCAGACTCCTCTGTCCATAGGATTTCCTGGAAAAATACTGGAAAAGGTTGCCATTTCCTACTCCACGGGATCTTCCTGACCCAGGGATCGAATCTGCGACTCTAGAGTCTCCTGCACTGACAGGCAGATTCTTTACACTGGGCCACTAGGGAAGCCCCTATATCAAGGTGCAGGTTATATTACAGGTTGCCAGGCTGACTGCAACCTCTTACATCTGCATCCCCCAAATCAGTATGGAGAACAGCCCCCCATCAAAACCTGAACTTGGAGAGAAACTTCCAGATTAAAGTCCTCACTTTATCCCATAATAGCTGTGCATTTAACCTTGTCTCAGTTTCCTCATCTGAAAACTGGAGTTGATGGAGCTGATAACAGCTTACCAATATTCAATCCAGAATATTATGAGGAGCAAATCAAGGCCCCAGGGTATGTAAATGACTGCAGCACTCTTGCTTTTCAGGTTTATTGTCCTCTGATAAGAGAAAAAAAAAAAACTTCTTTGTGACTTCCTGGCACTATAAGTGGATCACAAATACATTCTCTTTGTGTCCCATAAATTTTATGAAACAACGAGGAAAGAGGGAACAGAGTCATGGAGCTGTGTCTGAATTTCCAGGGAGCATTATGGGAGAATCTAAAACCAACTCCCAGATGTTCAAGCTGGTTTTAGAAAAGGCAGAGGAACCAGAGATCAAATTGCCAACATCCACTGGATCATCGAAAAAGCAAGACAGTTCCAGAAAAACATTTATTTCTGTTTTATTGACTATGCCAAAGACTTTGACTGTGTGGATCACAATAAACTTCGGAAAATTCTGAAAGAGATGGGAATACCAGACTACCTGACCTGCCTCTTGAGAAACCTATATGCAGGTCAGGAAGCAACAGTTAGAACTGGACATAGAACAACAGACTGGTTCCAAATAGGAAAACGAGTATGTCAAGGCTGTATATTGTCACCCTGCTTATTTAACTTATACGCAGAGTACATCATGAGAAACACTGGGCTGGAAGAAACACAAGTTGGAATCAAGATTGCTGGGAGAAATATCAATAACCTCAGATATGTAGATGACACCACCCTTATGGCAGAAAGTGAAGAGGAACTCAAAAGCCTCTTGATGAAAGTGAATGGAGAGTGAAAAAGTTGGCTTAAAGCTCAACATTCAGAAAATGAAGATCATGGCATCTGGTCCCATCACTTCATGGGAAATAGATGGGGAAACAGTGGAAACAGTGTCAGACTTTATTTTTGGGGCTCCAAAATCACTGCAGATGGTGACTGCAGCCATGAAATTAAAAGACGCTTACTCCTTGGAAGAAAAGTTATGACTAGATAACATAGATAGCATATTGACTAGATAACCTAGATAGCATATTGAAAAGCAGACACATTACTTTACCAACAAAGGTCCATCTAGTCAAGGCTGTGGTTTTTCCAGTGGCCATGTATGGATGTGAGAGTTGGACTGTGCAGAAAGCTGAGCACCAAAGAACTGATGCTTTTGAACTGTGGTGTTGGAGAAGACCCTTGAGAGTCCCTTGGACTGCAAGGAGATCCAACCAGTCCATTCTGAGAGAGATCAGCCCTGGGATTTCTTTGGAAGGAATGATGCTAAAGCTGAAACTCCAGTACTTTGGCCACCTCATGTGAAGAGTTGACTCATTGGAAAAGACTGTGATGCTGGGAGGAACTGGGGGCAGGAGGAGAAGCAGACAACAGAGGATGAGATGGCTGGATGGCGTGAGTCTGAGTGAACTCCGGGAGTTGGTAATGGACAGGGAGGCCTGGTGTGCTGCGATTCATGGGGTTGCAGAGTCGCACACGACTGAGCGACTGAACTGAACTGAAAACCAACTCCTAATGCCAGTACTATTTCATTTCTTTGTTTCTCCCATGTTATATTCTGACTAACCAGAGGATTCAGAAAAATGAAAAACAGAATTTAATTTTTGAGATGTAGGCAAAAGCTATACTTACCCACCCTTTCAACAACACAATATTCTCTTTAGTCCTCACAGAGCATGCTGAGGATCTTTACATAACTTCTTAAGTGTCAGTCTGGTCTTGAGTTTGGTTCTTTGAGGATATGTCATGCATCCATCTGCCAAAACTGGTCTACTGTTAGTCGTTGATGGTTTCCAAACTCCTAAACCCAATCGACACTATTGTCTGCTAATTCCATGGCATCCAGCTGAGTTAATATCCTCTTCTTTGATATAGTTCTTCCTAGGCTTCTGAGATTCCATACTCTCCTGCTTGTCTCTTATTTCTCCAGATACACTTCTTTTTTCCAACCAGGTCCTCCTGCAATTTTGACCTCCAAAATTGGAATTCTTCAAGTCTCGATCTCAAGCCTTCTTCTCATCTCAGTCTACACATTCCCTCAAAATGATTTATTGTCCTGTCTCGTTTCAAATTCCATCTCTGTGACAATGATTCAGAATTAATATCTCCCCCTCTGCATTTTCCCAGCTCAGTAAATGTCATCTACACACACAGTTCCTTAAGAAAGAAAACAGAACATTTTTCCTACCACTTTCTCTCCCTTCCCATTTTCAATTTACCACCACATCTTACTGATTTTTGACTCACGTATCTCTCTGAATCACTCCTTTCAATTCTACCATCTTCATCCAAACCCAAACCGCAGCCACCATCATCTGGATTCCGGTTCCTATCTTTGCTTCCCCTCCTTGTCCTCCCAATCTTGTCTCCATTCTCCATGGAGCAGATAAAAGAAATGTCTACAGTTTTAAATCATATTATCTCTTCTACTTAAAAGGCTCAATTTAAAGGTTTTTTAACACTTAAAATGCATGGTTTTTTTTTCAGTTTTACCAAGATGTAATTGAAAAAATTAAGAGCTATTGACAGTGTACATCTTGATGATTTGGTAGATATATGCATTTTGAAAAGATTCTTCCCATCTAGTTAATTAGTACATCCATCACCATATATATGAACATCCAAGTTCTACTCTCAGGAATTTCTCTGATATAATACACTATTATCAACTACAGTCACATGTGGTATATTGAATCCTCATTTATCCATCTTATAGATGAAATTCTATGGTCTTTTACCACATTGTCCCTCCCTCCATACACACACCATCCAGACCCTGGAGACCATTGTTCTAGTATCTGTTACTGAGTTTGATGATACTTTTAGATTTCATGCATAAAATCCATAAAAGAAACTTCAAAGCCTTCACATATCTTGCTCCTCCCTGTTTCCAGACTCCCTCGCACCACTTCCCACACCTCTTTGTGCTGTGACCACTCCAGCCTTCCCACCATTCTGGAAATTCACCAAGACCTTTCTTCTAAGCTGCCATTCCCTCTGGGGCTTCTTGCCAGGTGGTTCAAATGGCAAAGAATCCATTTGCTAAGCAGGAGATGCAGGATCCATCCCTGAGTTGGGAAGATTCCCTGGAAAAGGAAATAGAGACCCACTGCAGTATTCTTGCCTGGGAAATCCCATGGACAGAGGAATCTGGCAGGCTACAGTCCATGGGGTCGCAAAGAGCTGGACATGACTGAGCAACTGAATAGACGCGCGTGCACGTCGCTCCCTCCGTCTAGGGCTTCTCCCCATCTCTGGAGTTAATCTGCGCTCATCCTTCAGTCCCCTATGATGCTTCATTCTCAGAGAAGCCTCCCGCACTCCCATACTGTACTCTCCTCTTAACACGTATCCATCACTCTCACATTCATATCTTTATTTTCACAGTTACTTACTAACTCAATAATATGTACCTCTCCCACTTGACTGTGGACTCCATGAAAGCATGGAGCATGCATGTTGCTTACCACTGTTAAAAAAAAAACAAAACAAAACTGTCACCTACTAAGTATTCAGTGGATGTGAATGAATACAAATAAACAAACTCATGAACTGAATGGAGAAAGGTAGCCCCCACTTATGACTCTTTCTCATGATGTCGTACATTTGACTTGCATTTTGAGATGGCACTGTGCTTTCTTTCCATCTGGGGCAGTTCTCCCAGGACCGAGCATACCTGAGCTCCCCAGCTTCTTCTGCGGCTCTGGCAAAGTCACTAGGTTTTCCTGGATGTTAATCAAGCCATCTGGAAAACAGGGCATGAAATCATATGTCCCTGACCAGCAGCAGATGTGGCAAGTGAACTGAGCTACATTTCCTTTCAGTAACTAGTTGCACACATGGTACAATATGGAGAAAAACATTATAAATCAATTAGGCCGTTAGGGCCACACTGTGCTCTGTAAATACAGAGCTAGACCTTGGGTTGGGAAGTGGAAGATAGGGAGTTCTCCCAGGACCGAGCATACCTGAGCTCCCCAGCTTCTTCTGCGGCTCTGGCAAAGTCACTAGGTTTTCCTGGATGTTAATCAAGCCATCTGGAAAACAGGGCATGAAATCATATGTCCCTGACCAGCAGCAGATGTGGCAAGTGAACTGAGCTACATTTCCTTTCAGTAACTAATTGCACACATGGTACAATATGGAGAAAAACATTATAAATCAATTAGGCCGTTAGGGCCACACTGTGCTCTGTAAATACAGAGCTAGACCTTGGGTTGGGAAGTGGAAGATAGGGGTATCTGATTCTCCTTGCAGAAGCCTTGGATGACCATTTATGTCCTTACATTTCTTTTGTCTCACACTTCTATCCAGGTTTCCAGGAAGATTAGTTTACTGATATGTGTTAAGGGTTTTGACTTCCTAGGTTGGAAGGTGGGCTGTTGCTGGAGGAGGATGGTGGTTTAAAGGTCTTACTGATGTCAGACACTCCTGTAAGTATTTGATGTTCACACTGTCATCAATATCCAAGGTCAGAACTGGTTGGTGCTTTGGGCGTGGGTAATGGGAGGAAGAGGAGGTAAAGGGAGGAAGTGAAGGGATAAAGTAGCTGCTGTGGAGATGACAATGTTCCCAGGTATCCAAGGCTTGGGAGACATTGGTGGTGGTGGTGAAGTAACTCAGTCGTGTCTGACTCTTTGAGACCCTGTGGACTTTTTAGCCCATCAGACTCCTCTGCCATGGGATTCTCCAGGCAAGAATACTGGAGTGGGTTGCCATTTCCTTCTCCAGGGGATCTTTCCAACCCAGGGATTGAACCCGGGTCTCCAGCATTGCGGGCAGATGCTTTAACCCCTGAGCTACCTAATGGGGGCAAAATAGGAATCCAGTGAGCCTGGGCTTGGGGGTAGGGGGAAAGGAAAAGAGAAGGGGGAGGACAGATTGTAAAAAGCACTTAATACTCTTTCTCCCTTCTTGCCCTTCTTGTTTTGGCTTTCATGGGGATAGAGCTTACAGAGAAAACATCTGACTATGCTTCTAGAGATAAAAGTCTCAGGCTTTTTTAGCCCATAGAGAAGGGGATGCACATAAAAAGCCAAAACTTTTACTGGAGAGAGCGGACATCTTTTAAAAGTAGGTAAATACAGATTCTAGAAGCAGCCTCTGGAAACCATTATGAAATATTCAATGAGTCTGCAGGAAGCTTGCAAAATTCATCTGGATACTTTAGATAAGAATATTGCCATCAGGGCTGAAGTCATTTGAAAGTCACTGCAAATATTTGGCGACACACTTTTATCTAAATCTGCCTGTGTTGATTTGGTTTTGTCAGAGCTGTCCTCAATCCTGGCTGTGTCTTAAAATGACGCAAGAAATTTTTACACCTTAGCAATGTCCTCAGGATCTCTGAAGGTAAGACCTGGGTATTAGCACTTTTAAAAAGTCGTCCAGGTAATTATTAGACAGCAAAGAAAGAGCAGAGAACTGCTAAAGAAACTCTTAAAGGCAGAGACAGTGTCTTATACTTAAATACATGTGTATATTACACTACTGAACCTCAAGGTGTTAATATCCATTTTGTGTGTGTGTGTGTGTGTGTATGTGTGTGTTAGTTGCTCAGTTGTCTCTGCAACCCCATGGACTAGAGCCCGCCAGGCTCCTCTCTACATGGGATTTCTCAGGCAAGAACACTGGAGTGGGTTGTCATTCTCTTCTCCAGGGGATCTTCCCAACCCAGGGATCGAACCCAGGGTCTCCCCATTGCAGGCAGATTCCTTACCATCTGAGTCACCACAGAAGCCCTAATATCCACTATCTCAGTGTAATACTTGTAACATTTCTCCTCCATGAGGTTGGACAAGCTGTCTGAGGTTGATCAGAGGATGAGGGGCAGACCAAGAACTGGAGCAGACTCATCTGGCCTGGGGGCTTGGATACTAACATCATCTTTTGTCTGCCTTATCCCCTAAGCCCAGCACATGGCATAGTGAGGACCCTCAGTAAGTACCATGTTGCTGATTAAGTAACTGAGGGTATGTGTGTGTGCATGCCCAGTCGTGTCTGACTCTTTGTGACCCCATGGACTGTAGTCCACCAGACTCCTCTGTCCATGGCATTCCCCAGGCAAGAATATTGGAATGGGTGGCCATTTCCTCCTCCAGAGGATCTTCCTGACTCAGAGATGGAACCTGCGTCTCCTGTGTCTCCTGAGTTGGCAGGCGGAGCCTTTACCCCTGTGCCACATGTACAAGCCATGTTCAGATTCCACCAGGAATCTTACCGCACCCAAAACCCCAGACAGAAACGGAGCCCCAGGAGTCTCAGTCACCACCAAGATGACATAGCCTCTTGCTTCCTCTAATACATTGTCCTTCGTTCAGTGTTTATCTGGGTGGCAGGACCACAGCTGCTGTCTCTTTACAGACCCAGGTCTGGGTCACAGGCCGGGGAGAAAACAATGACTGTTTTGCTTGTCTGGTGACAGATATCCTGTACCGCTTTGCACTGCTCGTTGAAAATGTGATCCCATATCCCGTGACCATCCCCTGGCCTTGCATCTCCAGCACTGCACGGGGTCCTCAGGGATGCCTGCCAAACAATCTGGGTTCTGACCTCAGCCTCCCTGGGCCCATAAATCATATAAGGCAGCTCACACTTCAAGCCGTGGCCTGGAGACATGGTGGGATCAGGGGGCAGAGACTAGAGAAGAATAGGAGCGGAGGCCAGGGGCAGGGAGAGGAAGGTTATGCTGAGAAACAATGAGAAAGAGAGACAGAGAGCTTTTATTCCCTAGAGAAACAGGGCTGTTTCCTAGATGTCATAGTCATATCATGAGGTGGAGATTGCAGGAGCCCAGTTTGCGGGGGGAGGAGGATGCAAGTCAATATTTTATCATGAGTGAAGTTTCTCATCAGCATCATTACCTGTAAACAACTTTTGAAGAAGGGGCTCCTGTCCAGACAACAGATTTACCAGCTAACACGTGAGAAATGGAAAAAGCTCAAGTAGTACTGAACTTTCTAAACTCGGTATCCTTCTGTTTGCCTGTTGTTGCTTTTGTTGCTTGTGCTTTTGGTGTTGTATCCAAAAATCACTTCCAAATTCAATGTCATGAAGCTTTTCCTCTATGTTTACAGCTCATCTTTCTAACAGGAAAGGGGTTCTTCTTAGACATACTGTTGGCAATTTGAAACCAGAGTTGCTGGAATTTTGCACCCTGATATAATGAAGGGAATTGTGCTTGTTTTTAAAGTTATTATCTGTTGATTGTCATATAAAGATTATGTCCTTCCTCTCCTCACCACTTTAGGTGAATATAGGTCCCTGCCCCTGTTTCATGTGGGGTTATATGATGTATTTACTTAACCCTACACCCAGTTTTTCCTATTTACATTTCATGTTAAAAATAACTAAGTTTCCTTTTTGTTCCTTACAAAAGTCATGATTTGTATCTATTTAAGATCCTAGATGAGATGGTGTTCAACTGGCATTCCTGGAAAATATGACCTAGCATTAGCTTGTGGTTATGGCTTTCAAACTTCTTAAAGCAATGGAATATTTCCTTCAAAAGAAATTTGACACAGAAATCCCATTATACTGAACCAAAGATATCTATGTGGAGCATCTCTGGTTGAGATGGAAGTAGACATATCTGATTCAACTCTGCCTTCACCCCCTCAGAATGCTGGGAACCCACAGATTATGCTTTGTAAACCTTTACTCTAAATGAAGAGCAAGACAGAACAGATTGAAACTGGAAGGCAGAAGGGAGAAAGGAATGAATATTGCACACCTGAGCTTGGTTATCTATGTTTTAGTCCCAGCTTTAATAGCCACAGAGTCTTGGATAAGTGGTTTAAATGATCTGAATCTCAATTTCCTCATCCATATCTGTGTCATAGAGTTTAGTAGCAATTACATTCCACAAGATGTGTTAAAATTACATATTGAATGCTTGGTGTACAGACATTAGATACCTGTTGATCTCTTTACTACTCACCTCTGTAATTCTACCCCAATCTATGCATCCTGTATGCCTTATGTTTGGAGGATTTGTGTGCACGTTTATAGATGGAATCCTGCTCCTCAACTGACAATTATCTTGCCAGATGTGTCTTACTTTCATTTTATTTATTTTTCAATTGAGAGTAACCATTAGACTTCAACTTTCAGCACTTCTGCATCTTTCTGGTTAAGTGTCTAGTGCCATCAGAAATAGTTCTGGAAGAATCCTTTTATAATTCAATCCTTCAAAGTTTCCTAATTTAGAACACAATCAGTTCAGTTCAGTCACTCAGTCGTGTCTGACTTTGCGACCCCATGAATCGCAGCACGCCAGGCCTCCCTGTCCATCACCAACTCCCAGAGTTCACACTCAGACTCGCGTCCAGTGAGTCAGTGATGCCATTCAGCCATCTCTTCCTCTGTTGTCCCCTTCTCCTCCTGCCCCCAATCCCTCCCAGCATCAAAGTGTTTTCCAGTGAGTCAACTCTTTGCATGAGGTGGCCAAAGTACTGGAGTTTCAGCTTTAGCATCATTCCTTCCAAAACTTAAAAATAGCCTACTTGTTTTCTTTCAGGACAGCAAATGGTAGCTACTTGAAGAATGCAAATTTGACTTCAGGAGACAAAATGATGGGCCTAGTAGACACACTTGTCAAGTCCCAATGTCATACTATTAGATTCACCCTCTTATCAGGTGGGAGTGCCCAGAGACAGACACTGGGGTGGAGGCAAAATCTAAAACAAGACTGAATGATCTGAACTCTTGGTTGCACACTAGCAGAAATACACTCTAATGAAACCAAAAAGGTGTCCCACAAAATCCAGGAGCAGAGTTACACCCAAGCTTTGGGAACAAACTTAAAGTATTTGCTTAAATGCCGTCAAGAGACTTTTTCTTCTATTCCGTTCTCCTCCTCTCTGTTCTCTTTCTCTCTCGTCCTCACCCCTCCCTCCCCCTCTTCTCCTTTCTCTCTCCCACCCCTCTTCCTATCTATCTCTATCTCTATCTGAATCTTTCTCTCTCCTTTGCTTTCCCACCCTGCACTCCTCTGCTTATTTCCTCTGATTTCTTCAAACCCAAGTGTTGAAAACCTGACCTCTTCCAAGTTTGTAAAATTTACATCTTACAAATCCATATTTCTGGAACAATAACAACAACAGCAACAATTGTGAATTCTCTCCTGTTCATCACTTAAACTGAGGAGATCAAAGATGTCATTTGTCTGTGCTTAGCCAAGTATACCTCCTGGAACAAGTGACAGCGGCCTGAAGGGCACAGTCACCTTGCACACACATGGCTCCTATTGCACTCCTCTGCCTATTTCCTCTGATTTCTTCAAACCCAAGTGTTGAAAACCTGACCTCTTCCAAGTTTGTAAAATTTACATCTTACAAATCCATATTTCTGGAACAATAACAACAACAGCAACAATTGTGAATTCTCTCCTGTTCATCACTTAAACTGAGGAGATCAAAGATGTCATTTGTCTGTGCTTAGCCAAGTATACCTCCTGGAACAAGTGACAGCGGCCCGAAGGGCACAGTCACCTTGCACACACATGGCTCCTGGGTCCCAGAGCTGCAACAAATGGGGAGGGAAGGGGGAGTGGGCCAGGACATTTCCCAGAGTGGCTGGAGAAACATGAATATATTAATGGATAAGTATTCTCATTCAGTTCAGTTCAGTTCAGTCGCTCAGTCGTGTCCGACTCTTTGTGACCCCATGAATCGAAGCACGCCAGGCCTCCCTGTCGATCACCAACTCCCGGAGTTCACTCAGACTCATGTCCATCGAGTCCCTGATGCCATCCAGCCATCTGATTCTCGGTCATCCCCTTCTCCTCCTGCCCCTAATCCCTCCCAGCATCAGAGTCTTTTCCAGTGAGTCAACTCTTCTCATGAGGTGGCCAAAGTACTGGAGTTTCAGCTTTAGCATCATTCCTTCCAAAGAAATCCCAGGGCTGATCTCCTTCAGAATGGACTGGTTGGATCTCCTTGCAGTCCAAGGGACTCTCAAGAGTCTTCTCCAACACCACAGTTCAAAAGCATCAATTCTTCAGTGCTCAGCCTTCTTCACAGTCCAACTCTCACATCCATACATGACCACAGGAAAAATCATAGCCTTGACTAGACGGACCTTAGTCAGCAAAGTATGTCTCTGCTTTTGAATATGCTATCTAGGTTGGTCATAACTTTTCTTCCAAGGAGTAAGCGTCTTTTAATTTCATGGCAGCAGTCATCATCTGCAGTGATTTTGGAGTCCCCCAAAATAAAGTCTGACACTGTTTCCACTGTTTCTTCATCTCATTAAGTATCCCCAAATACTCCCCTGCTCTGAATTATTTTCTCTTGGGTCTTTGGGTATGTAGACCTGAGTGATGGGTACAGGTTCAAAATTGTGGGGAGAGGGAATAAGTTTATATTTTGGAAGCAGAGAGTAGTGTTTTGGGAATGGAACCATGGCTACAAAAATAGCTGTCGACTGTGTGAAGGACCAAGCGGATAGATGGCCAATGGTCTGTGTGAGCACTAGTGAGTGTCCATGGGCAGTGGGTGGCCAGAAAGAAAGGATGGCTGAGAGGAAGTTTTTTTTTTTTAGTTGGAGGCTAATTACTTTACAAAATTGTAGTGGGTTTTGCCATACATTGACATGAATCCCCCATGGGTGTACACATGTTCCCCATCCTTAACTCCCCTCTTACCTACCTCCCCATCCCATCCCTCAGGGTCATCCCAGTGCACCAGCCCTGAGCACCCTGTCTCATGCATTAAACCTGGACTGGCGATCTATTTCACATATGGTAATATACATGTTTCAGTGCTATTCTCGCAAATCATCCCACCCTCGCCTTCTCCCACTGAGAGAAAGTTTAGACCAAAGCTGGCAAACTATGCATGAGGTCAAGGACAAAAACAAAAATGATACTTGTTTTGACACTGTTTGATTTTGTGATAATAAAGACTGAAATGGTCATTGTTGCTGATATTTCTCCTTATTTTATAATCTCTGCTCTATGCATTAAAATACGATTCTTCTTGCTCTAAATTTGCCTCATGTTTTTGACTCTACTCTTTGTCTAAATTAACTTCTTTCTTCTTGTTGACCCTCACTGTTGAATTAGATAAAGTTTCAAGGGCTCATTCTGAAATCCTCAAACATACCAAGCTTGCTCCTGCCCAGGACATTTGCACCTGCTCTTGGCTCTGCAATGAAAGGCCCTTTTCTCAGATACCAGTATGGTTCTTAGCCTGCTCCCTTGGAACTCTGTCTTTCCTTCTCTGACCAGCCAAACTTATCATCCCCAATAACCTGGTTTTGATTTTTTTTTATTACCTGAAATTTTATTATGAGGGATTAAATGTAAGCAAGTATAAACATAAATGAATGAAATTGCTTCTTTTTTTGCTGACTGTCTCTGCACACTGTATTGTAAGCTCCATGGAAGCAGGGATCTGTCTTGTTCACTTCAGAGCTTTTTACTTCCTAGAATATTGGAAGCCCATCATGGTCTCAATAAATATTTGTAGAATAAATGTGTGAAATAGGTTTTGACTAGCTTCAGTCATGTCTGATTCTTTGTGGCCCTATGGACTGAAGCCCACCACGCTCTTCTGTCCATGGAATTCTCCAGGTAAGAACACTGGAGTGGATTGCCATGCCATCCTCTGGGGGATCTTCCTGACCCAGGGATCAAACCCACGCCTCTTACTTCTTCTGCACCACTAGTGCCACCTGGGAAGCCCCTTAGCAATGGATAGCAATGGGTAATAACTTTTCCCACTTTCGTCTGTCTTTAGTTTGACTTTGCCATTTTTGTGAATAGACAATTGTCTTTGCAGAATACTTTCCTCTCTCAGTCTTTCTTTCTTAAATCATGAAATAATGGAAAAGGGAGAAGATCAGAATCAAGCAGAGCAGATTTCAGATCAACAGAATATCGTGAAATGTGTTATCTTCTCTGTGCCTCAGCTTATTTTTACCTTAACGTGGCCTTAAACCATTTACTGTACAATATGGATCTAACTGTGTCCATCAGAAAGATATTGCAATCCTAGCCCCTAGTATCTGCGAATGTGACCCCATTTGAAAATAGTCTTTGCAGGTAATCAAGGTGAGATGAGGTCATTCGGAAGAGCCTGGGTCCATGGTGACTGTGTCCTTATAAGTAGAGGACACTTGGACACAGAGGCAGACACCACAGAGGGAAAACGATTCGAAGACATTGGGAAAAGAGGACCCTTTAGAAGCCAGTGAATGCCTGCAACTACAGAAGATAGAGGAGAATCCTGGAATGGATTCTCTATCAAAGTTCACAGAAGGAACCAACCTGTCAACTCCTTGATTTTGGACCTCTGGCCCCTAGAGCAGTGAGACTGGATGTCTGTTGTTTAAGTCTCTTAGTTTGTAGTGCTTTGTTATGGCAGCCCTAAGAAATTAATACAGGGACACACACACACACACACACACACACACAAAGGCTCTGTGCCTAACACATATAGTGGGGTTTTTTTGTTTCTTTTCTTTTTTTGGTTTTGGTTTTGGTGTTTGGCCACAACACAGTTCATGGGCTCTTAGTTCCCCACCCGGAGAAGGCAATGGCACCCCACTCCAGCACTCTTGCCTGGAAAATCCCATGGATGGAGGAGCCTGGTGGGCTGCAGTCCATGGGGTTGCGAAGAGTCAGACACGACTGAGCGACTTCACTTTCACTTTTCACTTTCATGCATTGGAGAAGGAAATGGCAATCCCCTCCAGTGTTCTTGCCTGGAGAATCCCAGGGACGGGGGAGCCTGGCGGGCTGCTGTCTGTGGGGTCACACAGAGTCGGACACGACTGAAGCAACTTAGCAGCAGCAGCAGCAGCAGTTCCCCACCCAAAGATGGAACCGGTGCCCTCCCAGTGAAAGTTCAGAGTCCTAACCACCAGACAACCAGGGAATTCCCACCTATAATGTTAACAATGGTGCCCATTTCCTTCCAGAAGCCACAATGAGGAGACAGATTTGGTCCAATCCCTAGGACCCCTTCTCTCCGCTGAGACCCTTCATTGGAGGATTCCCTGCGACAGATGCTATTACAAGAAAACCTCTCCATTGAGCAGTCGTGGAAGAATTCTTCATAGGTATTTGGGAATTTCTCTGTTACTTAATAAATTGTATCTTTATTACTTACTTAACCATTACTTGGAGAAGGCAATGGCAACCCACTCCAGTACTCTTCCTGGAAAATCCCATGGACGGAAGAGCCTGGTAGGCTGCAGTCCATGGGGTTGCGACGAGTCAAACATGACTGAGCGACTTCACTTTCACTTTTCACTTTCATGCATTGGAGAAGGAAATGGCAACCCACTCCAGTGTCCTTGCCTGGAGAATCCCAGGGATGGCAGAGCCTGGTGGGCTGCCGTCTGTGGGGTCGCACAGAGTCGGACACGACTGAAGCGACTTAGCAGGAGCAACAGCAAAGGATATAGAGTTAGGGTTATTGAGAAGATCGTTCTGATTTTCTCAAGGCTGATAAGAGCAAGAAAAACAATTTTGTGAATGACGAGGCACAGGCCACGGAGCCTTTCCAACATCTGTCGGAGTTTCCCACTTACTCGGGGCCAGATGCTAATGGTGTGTGTGCCTCTGCACGTGGAGGAAAGTTTCACTGATACTAATGAGCCATTCACTGTCCTGCATTCCAGAACTCCTCCCACACAGGCCAGTTCTCAGATGTTCTGCATTAAGTGAAACGCAGCACCATTTCCATAGCAACCAGAAGCAAGGGCTCCCAGAAGGCCTCACGTGCTAGCACAGGCCGAGCTCTGGAAGACCCGCGGGGCACTGATCCATCTGATAGTGAACCGGCGTTATGGAGGGTGTCATATTGCCAGGCTCTGTGTGCTGCATCAAAAACACAACCCAGACGCAGCCCTCAGAGGAACTAATTCAGAGGCTGAGGCAGACAAGCGAAAAATACGCAACCTGAAAAGTGCTACACAGCCCAGGCGCAGTCCTGTTTGGGTCTATAGGCTGGGGATCTAACTAGGCTCTAGAATCATGAAAAAACATTTTCTAGGGAAGGTGACCTCTGAGTCTCCGAGGGCAAGATGGCAAGCCGGGCAGGAGGGCACAGGGAGGGTGAGAGGGCTGCTGATCCAGACAGAAGGTGGATGCTCGGTGTGCCTATGGCTGCTGATGAAGCAGATCTGATTTAAAGAAATTATAATTTCAAAACTCTGCTGCACTCACAACGGTGCCTGTGACTTGAGGCTTTCATAAATCCCAGAACTCCCCCAGCCAGGATGTCCCAAACTGTTTCAAAACCTCACCCTTCCCTCGGAACTGTGAGACCTGTGGGTTGAACTTCCAGCTCTGGAGAAAAGGAGGGCTTATACTGCAACATGAGCCTTGTCTTTCTCCAGCCTCGTCTGTCATTTTCTTGCCCTACATGTCATGTCACACATTCCTGACTCCTCGCACCATCCTAAAAAAATGTGTGTTATCAAGGATTGATGTTCCCTATCTTTGAACTCAGCCCAATCTTCTTTATGTATCATTACAGACAGGCAGAGAGCCCGGGTCCTGCTGTGAAAGTCATTCCCCTTGTCTGCATGGCCCATTTTCCCAGCAGAGTCAGGCTGGTCCCTACAGAAGACAAATGCCTGGGAACAGACTCTCAAGCAATTATTGAAAAAGTATTTGGCTGAGCCATTTCACCTGACTTTTAAAATTTCCATTGTCCCCGCCCATGTTTCAAAATGACAAACCAATCTCAATGATGACTCTGCAGAATGCCTATTATATAATAGATACTAAACGTATATTTGGTGTTGTCTCGTTGCTAAGTTGTATCAGACTCTGCAACCTCATGGACTGCAGCATGCTAGGCTTCCCTGTCCTTCACTGTCTCCCGGAGTTTGCTCAAACTCATGCCCATTGAGTCGGTAATACCATCCAACCATCTCATCCTCTGTCACCCTCTTCTCCTGTCCTCAATCTTTTTCAGCAACAAAGTATTTTCCAATGAGTCGATGCTTCGCATCAGGTGGCCAAAGTATTGGAGCTTCAGTTTAGTATCAGTCCTTTTAATGAATATTCAGGACTGATTTCCTTTAGGACTGACTGGTTTGATCTTGCTGTCCAAGGGACTTTCTAGAGTTTTCTCCAGCATCACAATCTGAAAGCATCAATTCTTTGCATTCATTCTTCTTTATGGTCCAATTCTCACATCCATACATGACTACTGGGTAAACCATAGCTTTACCTATATGGACCTCTGCAGTAAAGTGATGTCTCTGCTTTTCAATATTCTGTCTAGCTTTGTCATAGCTTTTCTTCCAAAGAGTAAGTGTCTTTTAATTTCGTGACTGTAATCACTGTCCACAGTGATTTTGGAGACCAAGAAAATAAAATGTGCCACTGTTTCTACCTTTTCCCCATCTATTTGCCATGAAATGATGGGGCCAGATGCCATGATCATAGATTTTTGAATGCTGAGTGTTAAGCCACCTTTTTCACTCTCCTCTTTTATCCTCATCAAGAGGCTCTTTAGTTCCTCTTCTCTTTCTGTGGTTAGACTGGTATCATCTGCATATCTGAGGTTGTTGATATTTCCCCTGGCAATCTTGATTCCAGCTTGTGATTCATCCAGCCTGGCATTTCACATGATATATTCTGCATATAAGTTAAATAAGGAGAATGGCAATATATAGCCTTGATGTACTCCTTTCCAAATTTTGAACCAGTCTGTTGTTTCATGTCAGATTCTAAGTGTTGCTTCTTGACCTGCATACAGGTTTCTCAGGAGACAGCAATGGTTGGTCTGCTGCTGCTGCTGCTAAGTAGCTTCAGTCGTGTCCGACTCTGTGAAACCCCATAGACGGCAGCCCATCAGGCTCCCCCGTCCCTGAGATTCTTCAGGCAAGAACACTGGAGTGGGTTGCCGTTTCCTTCTCCAATGCATGAAAGTGAAGTCGCTCAGTCGTGTCCGACTCTTAGCGACTCCATGGACTGCAGCCCACCAGGCTCCTCCATCCATGGGATTTTCCAGGCAAGAGTGCTGGAGTGGGGTGCCATCGCCTTCTCCGAAAGGTTGGTCTAGTATTCCCATTTCTTTAAGAATTTTCCACAGTTTGTTGTAATCCACAGAGTCAAAGTCTTTAGTGTAGTCAATGAAGCAGAATTAGATGTTTTCCTGGATGGCTACATATACATAATTATAACATGTTAAGTATATACCGCATTTATATGTAATTATATTTATGAAAACATGGACTTCCCTGGTGGCTCTGACAGTAAAGATCTGTCTGCAATGCAGGAAATCTGAGTTCTATCACTGGGTTGGGGAGATCGCCTGCAGAAGAGAATATCTACCCATTCCAGTATTCTCGCTTGGAGAATCCCATGGAGAGAGGAGCCTGGAGGGCTACAGTCCATTGGGTCACAAAGAATCAGACATGAATGAGTTACTAACACTTTCACTTTTCCACATTGATATGACTACATATTCTGTGTGGGGGGGTGGGCTAAATTTACCTTCCTCATTTTCAAATTACCTAACAGATTGTCTTTACATATAACAGGATCTTCATAAACATTTATTGGTTGGCTAGCTAACTGACTGGTGGGCAAAAGGAAAATGGATTTTCCTATCATGAAGTGAAAAGTATTAACATATAAGAAAATACTGAGGCAAATTCAATCAAACTTCCTAAACCAAAAAAGAAAAAATATGAAATTTAGGATTGAGCCAAAAGAAAAAAAAAAACACACACACACACACACAGAGTAATAACTTATAGGCTCCAGATCTGTTTCTTCTTCTTAGACTTGTGTTTTATTTCTTTGGTTCCAAGCCTGTGGATCAGAATTGTGTGCATGACTGGCTGAGGGGGAATAATAATAAAACATTTTATGACATTTTGTGAAAACATACACAAATACAAAACTAGTATTTGATCCCCTGCCTTTGTGACATTGTGATTTTTATGTCCAACTTGAAAAATGGGCATTGCAATAAGGAGATATGAGTTGAGGGAGGGTCTGAAGTTCAGGACAACATGTTAACTCTGCACTTAGGGAAGCTAGAGCAAAAGCTCATAACCTATCCTTGGATGGACACCAGAAGTCTCTTAAGAAATGTGGTTTTAAAGCTAGTTTCCTATAATTCTCTTCCACGCAGGTACACACACATACTTATGAACACTTTTTGTTATGGAGAACATCAGAAAATGGCAGATTATGAAAAGGTTTCCCCATCTTGCAGTGAGACGAGATCAAGATCATAGCAACGTACATTATCATAAGGTCTGTCCATAGAGGCTCTGAGAAAAGGCAAGCTGTGGTTTTCTCACTAGCACAGAGCTCAGTGAACTGAACTGAGGTTCAGCCTCTGAACCACAGTCCCTCCCACCACCTGCCACCAACAAAGGGCCAGTGCAACTCTAAGAGCCAGTCCCAGTTGAGATGGCTCCACGCATTCCAGAGGACCAGCATCAGGACTACAGACCCACAGGGTGAGACCATGCCCTCTGAACTATAAAAACCATGCTTGAATGTTTGTTCACCTCACCCCACTCTGTCCACTGCAGCCATGACAATTAAAGCATCCACATCCTGATTTTGTCTATCCTCAGATTCTATCTCCAATCTGGTTCCAAACCAAGAAGAACAGAAAGACCTCTAAGCTTTCCTCATGGCTTGGCTCAGACTCACGTGTATAATTAGGACTCCCTGAAGGTGGGGTCCAGCCCTGGACCTCACTCACCACAACTTCATCCCAGGCAGTTGATACTCATTATCATTTTTAAAGCTCAAATGTGACCATTGATCAGATCATATTGAAAGATATCTGTGATATCCTGGGTATACTCCACAGAGTTCAGTCTGTAATTTTGAAAACAATTTCGAAATAGCTTTTCATTCAAAGGTTACTTTTAATGGCACATCCTCAGGCTCCTTTGGCAGGTAATTCTACCCATTTTCCCCCTCTGCTCTCGGATGGGACCACACGACTGAGTTCTGGCCGAGGCAGTGAAGGTAAAAGTTACATACACCAGTTTCTGGACTGGCCACTAGAATTTGATACATGTTTCTCTACTCTCTCTTTTTGAGCTTTGTTCAGGGGTGAATCTTATAGAGAATGCCAACGCCGTGAAGTCCAGAGAGCCACCAACTGGAGGAACCCTGGGTCCCCACATGACTAAGTGTGGGGCAGAGGACAGAACAGCCCGCTCCACCACCACAGACCCACACTGTCCACTGGCAGGACCAGAAGCAGACTTCTGCTCCATTAAGCTTCTGCAGTGCTGGCTTCGCTTGTTACCGCAGTTGGTCCCTGTTGAGTATCCCGGTTCATCTGCAGACTCTTCCTTCCGTCTGCTGATTCCCTGTGTGAAGCTCACCATTCTGCCTGTCTCAAAGGCTATTTCTGGCCTCCTGGTCCTGACCTTCCCCTGCCGCCCTCAGCTATTGCCTGAGCCCAGTTTTAACAAGAAACTATTGCAAAGTCTTTGTAAACAGCCTGGGCCGTCTCAGAGGGGGAGTGGTGAGAAAATGAGAAGTGCTCCACCCATAAGAATCCCTTTTCTGCCAACACATCGCTTGTTTAAAACATCTCCATTTTCGAGGGCCAAAAGTGCTGCGTCTCTCTCTATAGAAACCTGATCATTTGTTTATTTTTCAGAATTCCTCTTGTTTCATAAACATTTGAGTTGGTACCAGAGTCTACGAAATGTCTATTGTTATGATGTGGAATCATTATTAGCTATTAAGTGTTAATAGGCTTTATTTTGACCCCTGCTTTTCTATAGGGAGCACAGTTTTATAATAACAACCAGAGTGACTCTTTAAAATGTAAACAAGATAATGTCGTTCTGCTAAAAACCATCCAACAGTTTTTCGTCTCACTCAAATCAAAAATCAGAGTTCTCCCAATGACTTACAAGAGACAATAGAGCCTTCCTGGACTGCTTTCCGACAGCATCACTTACCATTCTTGCCCTCAGATACTTTGCCCCTGTTGAACCAGCTCTCTTCTGTCTCCCTGAACACACTAGACAACCAACCTCAGAGCCTTTGCAGCTGATTACCCAGTGTGCTTATTCCATGGAATTCACCCAGCTCACTCCCTCACCTTCTTTAAGTCTTGGTCTACCTGTTACCTGCAGAGAGAATTTCCCTCCTCATTCCAGCCCTATATAACCACACTTCCTGCTTTGTGTTCTTCTTAGCACACAAAATGGTCTGGTAGACTATAAATATGTTTATTTCTTAGTTTGTAGTCCTATCCCCCCTGTATTGCTCTATTTGTTTCTACAGTACTTATAACTTTCTGATAAAATACACATTGTATGTATTGGGTTGGCCAAGAATTTGTTCGGGTTTTTTTCAGTAACAACTTAGGGAAAAACCCAAACAAACTTTTTTGCCAACCCAATATTTATTTTATTTAGTATGTGAGCCCTGTAAGAACAGGACGTTTGCCTGCTCAATTTACCACAGTGTCTCCAGTACTAAAAGATTGCCAGGAACATACTAGGTCCTAATTAAATACTGAATTTACGAATTAGCTGTCTGTCACAGAAGCAAATTTTCTCCATGAAGAACCAAGCTGGTCAAGTGGCAACTAAGCATTTGTGCTTTGAGGTGAGTGTCACACAATGAAACTGTCATGGAACTCCAAATCCAAATCCATCCCAGAGTGACAAATTGTGATTTCAGCAGTGAAAACTTCTGAGAACTTGGGCAAGTTAATTCATTCTCTAACCTTATTTTCCTCATTGTGAAATGGTGATAAGTTGTCTTATAGGGATCTGAGAACTGAATGAGGTAGACTGAGTTTCCAGAATCCCTAAGCTGTGAGTGGATGTTCAAAGAAGCTGAGTTTTGTAATTGCTGTGGTTCCTCCAAGGCAGTGAGGAGATGTCATATAGTCTCATGGAAGATGTGAATTATGCTGTTGCCTCTGAAAAATAGCTTAATATGTTTCATGGAGTTTATCTTGTTCTATCTCTGTGTATCTCTTACTAGAGAAGGCTGAAGGATAACTTGAGAGAAATATTTAGATGTCTCAGCAGTATATGGAGATGTGACCAGTTCAGTTCAGTTGCTCAGTCATGTCCAACTCTTTGCAACTCCATGGGCTGCAGCATGCCAGGCATGCCAGGTGTCCCTGTCCATCACCAACTCCCAGAGCTTGCTCACACTCAAGTCCATCAAGTTTGGGATACCAGCCAACCATCTCATCCTCTGTTATCCCCTTTTCCTCTTGCCCTCAATCTTTCTCAGCATCAGGGCCTTCTAATGAGTCAGTTCTTCGCATCAGGTGACGAAAACATTGGAGCTTCAGAATCAGCATCAGTCTTTCCAACGAACATTCAGTACTGATTCCTATAGGACTGGCTGGTTGGATCTCCTTGCAGTCCAAGGGACTCTCAAGAGTCTTCTCCAACACCACAAGTCAAAAGCATCAATTCTTCAGCAATCAGCTTTCTTTATAGTCCCACTTTCACATCCATATATGACTACTGGAAAAGTAGTCCAGACAATAATGAAAGAAGTTTCCTTCTTACCCAGAAAACCTGTGGCTCTTCCATTCTCACACTAGTTTCATTCATACACAAAATTCGATCAGAACTTTGGTGGACACCTCAGTTGACAGAAGCATCTGGAATTGACAAACAAGTGTATTTATCAAAGCTAAATTTCCTTTTAACATATCCCTGTTCCCAAGACTTTTGGATTTCTGATTTATGAATAGAGCTTAACAACCTCCAGCAATGCACAACTTAATAACTCTTTTGTGTTCTCTTGGCCACAGGATGAATAAAGAGTGTTAAATGACAACCATCTTCTAGTACTTGAAGGCTATAAAATCCAAGGTATAAAAATGAGGCAGAGTGAAACAGTGTCAATAATGCAATGACATTTAGAAAAAAAGGAACTTGGGGAATAATAACTGGGAAAACTTCCTTATGTCTAAGATCAGCTGGATGATGAAATAGTCTCTGAGGGAAATGATGGGAGCCTTCAAGCTTGGACTGTTTTGAAATCTGAAGAGATTTAGCCCCAGAGGCCAATACTATGGGATCACTTTTTTTTTTTTTAAACAACAAAGCAACAACATGACTTAATGGATCTTTTCCACCCTAACACCAATTCACTGAATCAGAACTTGATACTGTGTCTCTTACTCAGATAACATATTCATTTTGGAACCAAGTGACAACAGCCTCAAGGTTCAGGCAGTCACATATGGTAGCTATTTCTGGATGCTTCCTCCTTAAGTAATTGTAGTCAACAAATAGTTGTATTGATGCTTTTTCCTTCCACCTTTACTTCCATCCGTACTCTGTCCTTCTGTCTTTGTTTTCTTCCTCCCTCCTTTTTATGCTCTCTTCCTTGTTTTTCTCCTCTTTCCTTTTCTTCCCTCTTTCTTGTAGTTTCATCTTTTTTTTTTTTTCAGAAATGCATGACATCTTGAACAAACATCTTTTCTCTCTTCCATCATCAGTTTTTAAAGCAGATCTTAGCCAGAGTCTCAACTCTAAGTGACCACATTCTGGAGTGCTTGAGAATGGCCTAGATGGTTAACAAAAAAAAGTACACAGAAAGTGGGGCAGATAGCTAATAAAAATGGGATGTAATCCCAATGAAGGGGATGTAATTCCAATGAATTTGCTGCTAGATCAATCATTAAAAACTATCAGAGATGTCCAAGAAACACTTGATTTGAATGGGGGTGAGATCAGGGTATCTTTCATGTAAACAAATAGTTTTCCTTAGTCCAGTATTAGCCACATCTCAACATATTCAAATTCATTGTATAATTTCTCAACTTTCCACTTGGTTTTGCTGTACAGCTGTTCACAGAGCCATGTCTTCCTGTCTCTGTTATATACTACTTGGCTCTGAAATCCATTTGGGGGCAACTGAACCACAACGGTTCCTCCAGTAAGGGAGTGAGCAAGGTGAGTGTAATCTTATGTAACAGTCACATCGGAAGCAGCTGGGGGAAACGAGAGCTTGGTATAACCCAGACCAGCCACAGGAAAGATCTACCCAAGCATCAATCATCATGCTCAGAGTGACAGTATTTAAGCTTGTCCCCTGACAGACAGAGAGGAAGGGGGAGAGGGAGAGGGAGAGACAGAGAAGCAGGGGAGAATGGGCAAGCTCCTGCCCAGGCTGTTAGAGAAACATATACACTGTACTTATTTTGAATTTGAATGAATAATCTCTCTGTCCTCAGCAGGAATGTTGTTCTGGGAAGTTTGCATTTCTGTTTATATGCCTGCTCTGGCTCTCACAGGGTGGGAGCAGGCAAATGTTAAGTGGCTGGTTTAACGTTTACACTGGAAAGCACTTTATCAAGAAAGTGTATACACTTGGCCACCCAAAAATGCAACATATATTTCCCTGGATTTTTCATCTTGGTACCGTTTAGAAGTGGAAACAGTGGCAGCTTTTATTTTCTTAGGCTCCAGAATCACTGCAGATGGTGACTGCAGCCATGAAATTAAAAGATGCTTGCTCCTTGGAAGAGAAGCAATGACAAACCTAGGCTGCATATTAAAAAGCAGAGACATCATTCTCCCAACAAAGGTCTGTAAAATCAAAACTATGGTTTTTCCAGTAGTCATATATGGATGTGAAAGTTGGGCTATAAAAAAGGCTGAGTGCCAAAGAATTGATTCTTTTAAACTGTGGTGCTGGAGAAGACCCTTGAGAGTCCCTTGGACAGCAAGGAGATTAAACCAGTCAATTCTAAAGGAAATCAGTCCTGAATATTCATTGGAAGGACTGATGCTAAAGCTTAAGCTCCAATACTTTGGCCACTTGAGGTGAAGAGCTTAACACTGGGAAAGATTGGATTCATGAGGAGAAGGGCGTGACAGAGGATGAGATGGTTGGAAGCCATCACCAGCTCAGTGGGCATGAGTTTGAGCAAACTCTGGGAGATAGTGAAGGACAGGGAAGCCTGGCATGCTGTAGTCCATGGGGTCACAAAGAGTCAGACATAACTAAGAGACCGAACTGATAGATAGATTTTGCCTTCTTTAAGTTTTTAACTTCTTTCATTAACTTTGGGGCTTACTCACGTGATGCTCGATATGATTCCTGTTTCATTGCATATGACTCAGCAAGAAACTGACACACAGGATTTGTCCTTACTGTCTGAACCTGAAATCACAGGGTGGGAAAATAGGGTGAAAGCTCTTCACATGAAACAGATTAATAGATTACTATATTTTTTCCCATTTTAAATTTTATTGCAACTATTATAGCCCAATTGGACAAGAACATTACTCTTTACCTTCAAGATGTGAAACATATTTAATTAGATCAGAGATTTTTCTTCTTCACTGAAACCTTTCTCTTGTCTTCGTCTTTATTACTTTTGGGGAAAAAAGGAAAGAATTGCAGCCTCTTTGAGTTTGCAGTTGAAGCTATATTCCTCAGGCTATTATAGAGAGACTCCCATTATGAAATCCATTCTCTAACACCTGCAGGACCTGTCTTTCACTGACAGAATGGTGGTTCTAGTAACTGAGTAATAGGGAGGGAGATACGTCTTAGCATTCGGCACATTTTATTCATTACCAAGTGGTAAATAGTATGCCTCTGCCCTCTATTTATAGTATAATTGAATTCATGACACTGGCTGCACATCTGGTCAAACTGGAAAGCACATTTGCAGTCACCTTTCCTGTTTGAACTCCTAATGTATTACAGACTCCAGAAAGATTCTGAAGATAACGGAAACATAAGACAGTTTTTAAAAAAATCCTCATGAAGGATGCTTCTACAGATTTCCAATGCAAGTGTCGTCTGTGGGAGAGTTGTGGTTGCAGAGACCCTCTTGAGTTAGGTAACATAATAAATGACATTACTAGTAATGTAAATAAAGAATGCAATGCTGGGGCTTTTGCCAGGCTGGTGAAAAGTGCCAATTAGACGGAGCTGGCAATGGTTTCTAACTCTTTGCACAACCATTCATTCACATACATCTGTATACAAAGTCCTGAGTTCCCACATGTGGGCTTACAATTTGTAGAAGACTGTTTCTCATTAGTCTGGGAAGGAATTTGTTCCACATTTTTTTAAGGATTTGAATTCTAGGGAGAAAGTGAAAAAAAGGAATCTAACTGAATAGTAAACTTAAAATACATAACAGTCAAACGGAGAGTTTTGCAGTTCAGAGAACAAACTAGTCACAAATTCCATTACCCAATGACTTTAAGAAATGTGATAGAATGTAATTATGCTCACTTTTCCCAGGATGTGAGTTTTCTGAAAAGCATTTCATAACTGGAGGTAATAGTAATAGTGTAATTCTTGCTTTTCTACTGGATATTTAGTTAGCTACGGGTAGCCTCATGGTGTTTTTATTTATGAGTCAATGCTAATGATCCCAAGAAGCACTTCTCAGGGTTCATATGAAAAAACCTATAGCTTAGGAATGTTGGTATCCATAACTTTCTCTGGTTCCCCAAACTTCCTGACTTTCTAGGTCAAGAATTCTCAAACATTAATGTGCCAGAGGGTTACGGAAATGGCTTATTAAGCCAACTCAGTTCAGTTCAGTTCAGTTGCTCAGTCATGTTAGACTTTTTGCAACCCTACGAATCGCAGCACGCAATCATAAACTCCCAGAGTTCACTCAAACTTACGTCCATCAAGTCGGTGATGCCATCCAGCCATCTCATCCTCTGTCGTCCCCTTCTCCTCCTGCCCCAATCCCTCCCAGCATCAGAGTATCTTCCAATGAGTCAACTCTTCGCATGAGGTGGCCAAAGTACTGGAGTTTCAGCTTTAGCATCATTCCTTCCAAAGAAATCCCAGGGCTGATCTCCTTCAGAATGGACTGGTTGGACCTCCTTGCAGTCCAAGGGACTCTCAAGAGTCTTCTCCAACACCACACTTCAAAAGCATCAATTCTTCGGTGCTCAGCTTTCTTCACAGTCCAACTCTCACATCCATTCATGACTACTGGAAAAACCATAGCCTTGACTAGATGGACCTTTGTTGGCAAAGTAATGTCTCTGTTTTTGAATATGCTATCTAGGTTGGTCATAACTTTCCTTCCAAGGAGTAAGCGTCTTTTAATTTCATGGCTGCAATCACCATCTGCAGTGATTTTGCAACCCAAAAAATAAAGTTTGACACTGTTTCCACTGTTTCCCCATTTATTTCCCATGAAGTGATGGGACCAGATGCCATGATCTTCATTTTCTGAATGTTGAGCTTTAAGCCAACTTTTTCACTCTCCTCTTTCACTTTCAGCAAGAGGCTTTTTAGTTCCTCTTTACTTTCTTCCATAAGGGTGGTGTCATCTACATATCTGAGGTGATTGATATTTCCTCCAGCAATCTTGATTCCAGCTTGTATTTCTTCCAGTCCAGCGTTTCTCATGATGTACTCTGCATAGAAGTTAAATAAGCAGGGTGACAATATACAGCCTTGATGGACTCCTTTTCCTATTTGGAACCAGTCTGTGTTCCATGTCCAGTTCTAACTGTTGCTTCTGACCTGCATACAGATTTCTGAAGAGGCAAGTCAGGTGGTCTAATATTCCCATCTCTTTCAGAATTTTCCACAGTTGATTGTGATCCACATAGTCAAAGGCTTTGGCATAGTCAATAAAGCAGAAATAGATGTTTTTCTGGAACTCTCTTGCTTTTTCCATGATCCAGCGGATGTTGGCAATTCGATCTCTGGTTCTTCTGCCTTTTCTAAAACCAGCTTGAACATCAGGAAGATCACAGTTCACATATTGCTGAAGTCTGGCTTGGAGAATTTTGAGCATTACTTTACTAGTCTGTGAGATGAGTGCAATTGTGCAATAGTTTGTGCATTCTTTGGCATTGCCTTTCTTTGGAATTGGAATGAAAACTGACCTTTTCCAGTCCTGTGGCCACTGCTGAGTTTTCCAAATTTGCTGGCATATTGAGTGCAGCACTTTCACAGCATCATCTTTCAGGATTTGAAATAGCTCCACTGGAATTCCATCACCTCCACTGGTTTTGTTCATAGTGATGCTTTCTAAGACCTTTTAGAACTAACACCCAAAAAAGATGTCCTTTCATTATAGAGGACTGGAATGCAAAAGTAAGAAGTCAAGAAACACCTGGAGTAACAGGCAAATTTGGCCTTAGAATATGGAATGAAGCAGGGCAAAGGCTAATAGCGTTTTTCCAAGAGAATGCACTGGTCATAGCAAACACCCTCTTCCAACAACACAGAAAAGACTCTGCACATGGACATTACCAGATGGTCAACACTGAAATCAGATTGATTAAGCTAACTAGCTACCCCCAAAGATTAAGCCCAGATCTAGGATGGGCCCTGGATTCTGCATTTTTAACAAACACCCTACACATAGTTCAGATACAGTGATTTTAGAAGTTCTTTTAGAAACACTATTGTAGGAATATTTCTCTAGTTCAGCTTTTCTTTTCTCTCAACTTACACACATTTTGGAGGGTGGGGACTTCTGGCGTTACTATGCGTATTCTTGGTACTGAGGGGTAACTTGTTGCTTTTAGACTCAAAAGCATGAGTTCCCTCATGTTCAGGGGCCTTAAAGAATGACTGATCTTCCAATGATCCTCCAGTGATCATACACCTGATCAATGACTCTGTCCCAAGGATGGCTTGGTGATTCGCACTCATTCTTTTCTAATACGCAAATCAGATGGGAGAGGAAAGTCATCAGTGAAATAGATACCCTACTACCACAGGGCTATTATTGAAATAACAATAATAATATATTTACATTATTATATGACTATAGTGTTGCATAATAATTTATAAAAATGCTACATTCTCATAATAATACGATATGTCTGCATGATTGCATCAATTAACTATCAGATGAGAATTATGAGTTATGCATCTTCTAAGAGCCGACTCACTGGAAAAGACCCTGTCACTGGGAAAGATTGAAAGCAAAAGGAAAAAGGGGCAGCAGAAGATGAGAGGATAGATACAATCACCGATTCAAGAAATGGTCATGAATTTGAGCAAACTCTGGGAGATGGTGGAGAACAGAGGACCCTGGCGTGCTGCAGTCCACAGGGTCGCAAAGAGTCAGACACGACTTAGTGACTCAACAGCAACAACAATTACTAATCACTATCAATAATGTGTAGAACTGGGAGATTTTACTGGGAGCTGCAGCAAAAACATTGGGTGATATCTACATGTTAAAAACTGATTTGATTTCATAATGTTCTTTTCTCTCTGGTTACCTGAACATTTTATGTAATTTTAGCTTTTGTCCTAGTTATTCAATAGACCCCTTGTTTCTATATTTTGTTCTGTATCTTATTATTCCACACCATCTGTGGCTGTAACCATCTCTCTCCCAAGCCCACTTTTGTTCAATATGTGCAATCACTGACAGAAGAGAGAAAAAATTTAACCGGAAAAAAAAAAAATGATGCAAAGAAAGATTTAGGGTCCTGCAGATGTTTCCAGCTGAAATACCAGCTGGCATTGTCGTTGTTTGTGTGGAGTGGAATCCCAGAAGCCAGTGAAAGAGACAATCAGTTTTAGCTGACTCAATTTTTTTTATTTCCACTTTCCTAACACAGATGAATCTGATGCAAATTGTTTGAAAATAAGAGCCTTACGGCTAAGTGCATTACCATACTCTACTGCAGAAAACTAAATTTCCCAGTGACGTGATAATGTCTGGAAATATTGCCTTCTAGAGGTTGTTAAAATCCTTGGAGGAATCCCTAGTTATTTTGACTGTTGGTGTAGTTGTATGTGACACAAATAATTAGAATTATTATTCTTCAGCTTTACAATGTACCTTCTTCAAAGAATTCAAGGGCCTTGGGACTTCCCTGGTGATACAGTGGTTAAGACTCTGCACTTTCCAACCTAGATGTCCATCGACAGATGAATGGATAAAGAAACAATGGTACATATATACAATGGAATATTACTCAGCTATGAAAAAGGAACACATTTGAGTCAGTTCTAATGAGTTGGGTGAACTTAGAGCCTATTGTACAGAGTGAAGTAAGTCAGAAAGAGAAAAACAAATATATATAAATGCATGTATATGAAATCTGGAAAGATAATACCGATGAACCTATTTGCAATACAGCAATGGAGATGCTGACATAGAGATCAGATTTGCGGACACACCAGGGGAAGGAGAGGGTGGGACAAATGGAAATAGAAGCATTGGAACATATATATTACCATATGTAAAACAGATAACCTGTGGGAATTTGCTGTATGACACAGGGAACTCAAACCCAGTGCTCTGTGACATCCTAGAGAGGTGGGTTGGGGAGGGAGGTGGGAGGGAGACTCAAGAGAGGAGGGACATATGTATACCTATGACTTCTTCATGTTGATGTATGGCAGAAACCAACACAATATTGTAAAGCAATTATCCTCCAATTAAAAATAAGATTTAAAAATTAAACCATTATTCTAAAACAGAAAATTCCACACTGCCAATGCAAGGGGCACAAATTTGATCCCTATCGGGGAACTAAGATCCTGCATGGTATGTGGTGTGGCCAAGAAAATATGAGAAAAAAAAAAAAGAGCTCACGCATCTTTACAAACAAAAGAGCAATTGGAGAAAGGCTGTACCACATCTTTACTCACACTCAGTAATAGTTACAAGGGACCATTGGTAAAACGTTATGGGGTGTGTGTGTGTGTGTGTGTGTGTGTTAGTCACTTAGTCATTCCAACTCTTTGTGACCCCATGGACTGTAGCCCACCTGGCTCCTCTGTCCAAGAATACTGGAGTACATTGCCATTTCCTTCTCCAGGGGACCTTCCTGACCTAGGGGTTGAACCCAAGTCTGGTGCATTTCAGGCAGATTCTTTACCATCTGAGCCACACCATGGAAGCCCTAAGAAATGTTATGGTAGCCCTTTAAAATATCAGCCTTAAAATGACAGCAGTGTGGTACCCTATACTTGAAGATAATGGTAATTAATTGGTATAATGGTAATAATAGTAATAGCTCAATGTTTATGATATATCAGGCACTTTATTTGAATCTCACAAAATGATATGATTTGGATACAACAGACTTGTTCCAAATAGGAAAAGGAGTACGTCAATGCTGTATATTGTCACCCTGCTTATTTAACTTATATGCAGAGTACATCATGAGAAATGCTGGGCTGGAGGAAGCACAAGCTGGAATCAAGATTGTGGGGAGAAATATCAATAACCTCAGATATGCAGATGACACCACCATCATGGCAGAAAGTGAAGAGGAACTAAAAAGCCTCTTGCTGAAAGTGAAAGTGGAGAGTGAAAAAGTTGGCTGAAAGCTCAACATTCAGAAAATGAAGATCATGGCATCTGGTCCCATCATTTCATGGGAAATAGATGGGGAAACAGTGGAAACAGTGTCAGACTTTGTTTGGAGGGGGCTCCAAAATCACTGCAGATGGTGATTGTAGCCATAAATTAAAAGACTGCTTGGAAGAAAAGTTATGACCAACCTAGATATCATATTGAAGAGCAGAGACTACTTTGCCAACAAAGGTCCGTTTAGTCAAGGCTATGGTTTTTTCCAGTGGTCATATATAGATGTAGAGTTGGATTATGAAGAAAGCTGAGCACTGAAGAACTGATGCTTTTGAACTGTGGTGTTGGAGAAGACTCTTGAGAGTCCCTTGAACTGCAAGGAGGTCCAACCAGTCCATTCTGAAGGAGATCAGCCCTGGGATTTCTGTGGAAGGAATGATGCTAAAGCTGAAACTCCAGTACTTTGGCCACCTCATGTGAAGAGTTGACTCATTGGAAAAGACTCTGTTGGTGAGAGGGACTGGGGCAGGAGGAGGAGGGGACAACAGAGGATAAGATGGCTGGATGGCATCACTGACTCGATGGACATGAGTCTGAGTGAACTCTGGGAGTTGGTGATGGACAGGGAGGCCTGGCGTGCTTCGATTCATGGGGTCACAAAGAGTCGGACACGACTGAGCGACTGAACTGAACTGACTAAACTAATTTACAAATGAAGAAACTGCAGGTATAGAAATTTTAAATAATCTGCCTAAATCTGCATATTCAATATTTTGCCTGAGATTCACACCAAGATCTAATTCCAGCACCTCTGGACTCTTAATTAGTTTGCAGTATTAAGTCATTTGATTCTTACATTTTATTGGTTTGCATTTTGGAGATACTGGAAATGACAAGAAAGTTTAAACAGCAGACAGGATTCCTCCATTGACTCGTGTCAATATCGATATTCAATAAGCCAACAAATATTGGGAAGTATTTTCTGTGTTGATCGTCCTTTGAGGAGTTGAGGATACTGGTCTCTGTAAGTAAGTTGTTCAGAAAACTGTGTGAGAGACAACTCTTTAAACAAACAATGGACTGTTACATGGTAACTTACTTAGTTGCTAAGGAAACTCAGCCAAGTGGTGCTAATTCTCCTTGGGACTGGAGACCACAATGAGGTCAAGAGCTGGTCTGTCTGTGAAACAAACCGCTCAATGCAGAGAATCTAACTGCTGTCATGCGGTTCCCAATGATACTGCTGAAGAGAAAAACTCAAGGTAACACTTGAGAAATTTTCACTGAGGGCTTCAAAATTCTCTACCCTTAAAAGTGAGTTGAAGGTGGTGGGAATGGAGGCAATTTGCAGAAAGCTTCCTCTGTCCTGTCACTACCCACAACTCTTCCTTAAATTAAGCAGCTGCAGCTTTGAATGCATAAAGTATGCTGCAATTCCATCAAAATGGAATCAGGCAAAGATAGCAACAGCCTTCCTTTCATTGCTTCCCAGGTGGCGCTAGTGGTAAAGAACCCGCTTGCAAACGCAGGAGGCATAAGAAGTGGGTTTGATCTCTGGGTTGGGAAGATCCCCTGGAGGAGAGAATGGCAACCCACTTCAGTATTCTTGCCTGGAGAATCCCATGAAGAGAGGAGCCTAGTGGACTATAGTTCATAGGATTGCAAAGAGTTGGACATGACTGAAGTGACTTAACATGCAGAAAGGAGCACTTGGGAAAGCCTAAGATCTCTGCCTGAGCTATTTTGCTTCTTGCAGCATCTTCTTAATTAGCCAGAGGAAAACCTGTCTTTGGGCTTCAGGCAATATGCTCCTAGCCTGGAAAAGCAGCCAGAGGGTTCTCTGCCAACAGCCGCTGAGGGGCTCTGCCTTCCTCCCAGATGTTGTCTACCCACTGCACTTGTTAAGGAAGTCTATAGACAAGGGCGGGACTTTTTGTAATCCAACTCCTATTGGCCAGAGCTTCCCCTGGAACCCCAAAGAATGCAATGGCACCCCACTCCAGTACTCTTGCCTGGAAAATCCCATGGATGGAGGAGCCTGGTAGGCTGCAGTCCATGGGGTCGCTCAGAGTCAGACACAACTAAGCGACTTCACTTTCACTTTTCACTTTCATGCATTGGAGGAAGAAATGGTGACCCACTCCAGTGTTCTTGCCTGGAGAATCCCAGGGATAGGGGAGCCTGGTGGGCTGCTGTCTATGGGGTCACACAGAGTCGGACATGACTGAAGCGACTTAGTAGCAGCAGGCCCTGGAACCCAGCACACCAAGAGCTGGGACCAATCACCACATTGTCTACTCATGAAGTTATTAAGGATGACTCTCTATGGTTGTGCTTGGCAGGGAAATACTCTTTCACATGTGGCCAGCATATATTTGGCCAGCAGACTGAGAGTCTGCAGGCAGATAAGACAAGCAATCCCAATTATCCACTGGTTGAGAGCAAAACACATCTTAGAGCCTCTATCCCAGCCCCGGATGGGTTGATTCATTGATGAGGAATTTTGCTAAAGAAAAAAACAAAAAAAGTAGATGTCCAGTCTGAACAATAGTCCAAACGAGGCTTTAAGTGGCAAAGCCTTCTGTGACATTACAGGTCTGTCTAGCAAAGGATGATTTAATATGTTTGTGAAAGGTTTACATGCCTCAGTTAGATCAAGGACATAAAGAAAGCTGCAAGCAAGTTAGGAGCATTTTTGTTGTTGTTAAGCATTTTTATTTTATTTTACTTTATTTGGCTGCACCAGGTCTTAGTTGTGGCATGCAAGATCTAATTCTCTGACCAAGGATTGAACCCAGGTCCCCTGCATTGGGAGTATGGAGTCTCAGCCACTGGACCACCAGGGAAGTCCCAAATTAGAAACATTTTTAACCTGAAAGTAAGGTGAACAGAAATGTTTTCTCCCAAGACCTCACCTAGGTACCATAAAGCTTACCAGTATTTCTTGTTTCAAAGTTGGAAAACTCATTAGTACTAACAGTCTCTCCAGAGATAATTTACAGGAGCTGGTAGAGTTGAGGACATTCAGAATTTTCAATGCCTTTGTGATTTACAGAAAACATTGCAAAAAATAAACTTTTGTTTCATTTTGCCAGAAAAAGAAGTCTGTGAAAGGTTATGTTAGGTTTGGAATATTTATGAATCCAGTCTTCACTGTGGCTTTTGGTCTTTCAAACTCTCTTAACATTTCTCTCAACATCTTGTTAAACTCTATTCAGGGCCCATTTTTAAAATCCAATGAAAAAACAAACTAAAAGCCATTGATATTTCTTCCAAATACTTTAAAAACCACTAGGCACTGCATTTCAAGGATCTCTTTTTCATGTTTCCAAGTCTACCATCTCTGCTCATTTGCCCTCATCCTGAAAACACAGAGAGGTCACCTCTTCATTTCTGGCCTTATTTGATCTTTCAAGATTAATCAGCTTACATCTCAAGAGCCCTTCACCACTATGATGAGGTTTTCAAAAATAGTAGATTGCAGATATAAAGTTTATCTCTTTGGAAGGAATGATGCTACAGCTGAAGCTCCAGTACTTTGGCCACCTCATACAAAGAGTTGACTCACTGGAAAAGACTCTGAGGCTGAGAGGGATTGGGGGCAGGAGGAGAAAGGGACAACAGAGCATGAGATGGCTGGATGGCTTCACTGACTCGATGGACGTGAGTCTGAGTGAACTCCGGGAGTTGGTAAAGGACAGGGAGTCCTGGCGTGCTGCGATTCATGGGGTCGCAAAGAATCAGACACGATTGAGCGACTGAACTGAACTGAACTGAACTGAATACTCATAATAAGTAAATTAAGAGGAGCTGGTCCCCTGTAAAATACCCTGCTGCTCTTGGTAAGGGTCAGCATGAAGTTTTTATCCTCACCCACCACACACGATTCCTAAGTCTACATGTACTTAATGGCACCCTATTTTTTAAGACTTTTTTTGATGTGGACCATTTTTTTGTCTTTGTTGAATTTGTTACAATATTGCTTCTGTTTTTTGTTTGTTTGTTTGTTTTGGCTGCGAAGCATGTGGTATCTTAGCTCCCCGACTAGGGACTGAACCTACACCCCCTTCGCTGGAAAGTGAAGTCTTAACCACTGGACCATCAGGGAAGTCCAGCATCCTATTTTTTAAGGATAGCAACTCTGACCAGGTCACTAAGCTGCTTTTATATACTTAATAGACCCTTATTCAGTGACTTCCACAGGCTACATAGGCCTGAAACTTGTTATAAAAATGATCCCTGGTTACCCAATACCTAGAGAACATGTTGCAAAACACTCATCTTTCTCATAATCCTTTAACCACCTGCCAACCTATCATCCTAGACTCACTTCCGTCCCTCCTTTCACTGTTATTCCCCTTCAGGTCACTCCCTCCCTTGGCAGCTATGATGCATTCTCTATTCATCCATATATGTTTACTTGTAATTTCACAAATATTGCACCATACTTTGCTCATGTTCATCTTAATCGTTGCATTTGGAATGCTTCCTCTGTCTTTTCTGAAATATCTTCTGCCCCAGCACACACACACACACACACACACGCACCTGAATAGGAAACTAATATAAATCATGTAAGACTCAGTTTTAAAAGGCCTTCCTTTGACATATTCCCTAAATAAACGCCATGGTTAAAATGGCTACAGTTTCTTTTTTTAATCTATACAATGTTTTATTACAATGTATGATAAAAGTTAAGTTTTGTTATAAGCTAGAGGTTTTGCTTCCACTTTTAATAAAAATAATTTTAAATGGATAACCATTTAAAAGTACAGGGAATTCTGAAAGCACAGGGAATTCTGCTCAGTATTTAGTAACAATCTAAATGGCCAAAGAACTTCAAAAAGAACAGATACGTGTATATGTATGACTGAGTCACTTGGTTGTACATCTGAAACTAACACAACACTGTTAATCAACTCTGTGTGTGTGTGTGTGTGTGTGTGTGTGTGCACACACACGCGCGTGCACTAAGTTGCTTCAGTCTTATCTAACTCTTTGCAACCCTCCTTCCCTGGTAGCTCAGCTGGTAAAGAATCTGCCCACAATGCGGGCAACCTGGGTTTGATCCCTGGGTTGCAAGGCTATGGACCGCAGCCCACCAGGCTCCTCTGTCTATGGGATTCCCCAGGCAAGAATACTGAAGTGTGTGGCCCTCCCCTTCTCCACGGATCTTCCCAATGCAAGGATCAAGCCCGTGTCTTTTCTGTCTCCTAATTGGCTGGGGGTCCTTTAACACTAGTGCTACCTGAGAAGTCTCATTGATCAAATACACTCCAACGTAAAATAAAAAGTTAAGAAAAAACACAAAAAGCACACACTGAAGAGCAAAGAACAGTGATTTTTTAAACTAGTGAAAAAGCAGCGACGTATTTCTTTTGAGGAAAAATCCTGCCCAGACAGCTCCAGGAGGAGGAATACCTTATAACTTTAATACTGTTAAAATGGCTACGGTTTCTTCTCAACTCCTCGCATCATGAGGTGGGGATGATTCCCACTATTGCTGATTCTGGAATAGACCAGTTCCTTGTTGTCTCCAATAACATGCAGTGGATGTGACATCATATGGCTGCCAAGCCTCAGCTCAAGAGGCCTTGCGGTTTTTGCTCTCACTCTCTTGGAAAGTTGCAGCCACCTTGTCAAACACCTGGGCTAGTCCGCTGGATGGGCTACATGGAGGAGAACCAAGATGCTCAGCTGGTAATCTGACATCCCACCTAAAGACCAGGGATGTGAGCACCTTTCTTTGCCTGTCTGACCTGGTTGAATCACCATGAGTAATTCCAGGAAACACCAACGGAAGAAATGTGTGCTCAGCTCAGACTTCAGAGAAAAAACATGAGCAAATAAACTCCAATTGCTTAAACCCACTTAGTTCTGGAAAGGTGTGTTACATAGCAGTAGGTAGGTGGTATAACTCCACCCCAGTTCCAACCACAGATAGCTAGTCATTTTGAATTCTGAAACACCATAGCACCCTGTGTCTACTTGTAATATAGTAAGCGTCACATTTTAACATGATCATGTGTTTATGCATTTCTCCACTGCTTGGCTCTGAGTTCCCTAGAAGCAGAAATAGCCCCAGGACCTCACAACGAGCCTGAATACACAGCAGGCACTAAAGAAATAACTGTTAACAAACATCTGAAGACTTAGCCTTCATAAGGACAGATTCTATCATGTTGAGTGTGTTAACCAAACCATGGGCAGAAGAGACTTTCACCTTCCATACTGGGACAATGGTGAACCTCATGCCCCGCGGCATGGCTCACATGAGGTTAAATTTAGCAGCAGTAATAGATGGGATCTTTTCAGAGTCTTAAGATTAAATAGCCTCAGATGAGCAGTATTTCACTAGCTCTGCCAATCTAACAGCCAAGGGAACTCTTTGCTTGCAAAAAACAGAATGTAATTCCAACAAAATCCTGTAAGTCTTGGCTTTGGGACAAAATGCATTATAAAAATAAAAACATTTGTTTTATCCAATTCCTCTCCAGAGTTTTGGCCAGCATTATCCAGAACAAGTCAAATTGTCCTCTATAGTCTGTAGTTACTTGTATATTACTGGTAACATGGCTGGGTAAATGATGATCATATTAGTCATCTTTGGATCATAATTCTTCCAGTTTAGAATCTAATTTGCATATATTTTAGCTGGATGAATCCCATTGTTGAATAATTAAATGACCCATTTAGAAACATAGATGCAAAGTTACATTTTTATATTTCACTAAGGATGTGAGAGTTGGACTGTGAAGAAGGCTGAGTGCAGAAGAATTGATGCTTTTGAACTGTGGTGTTGGAGAAGACTCTTGAGAGTCCCTTGGACTGCAAGGAGATCCAACCAGTCCATTCTGAAGGAGATCAGCCCTGGGATTTCTTTGGAAGGGATGATGCTAAAACTGAAGCTCCAGTACTTTGGCCCCCTCATGCGAAGAGTTGACTCATTGGAAAAGACCCTGATGCTGGGAGGGATTGAGGCAGGAGGAGAAGGGGACGACCGAGGATGATATGGCTGGATGGCATCACGGACTCAATGGACGTGAGTCTGAGTGAACTCCGGGAGTTGGTGATGGACAGGGAGGCCTGGCGTGCTGCGATTCATGGGGTCGCAAAGAGTCGGACACGACTGAGCGACTGAACTGAACTGAAGGTTGCATTAGCACATTTAATACTATTTTCATCACATATGTCATTACTAAAATCACATGTCATTATTAAAACTACCATTAGTATAAAAATGTGTGTGTGTATGTTGCGTCACTTCTGTCACATCTCAATCTTTCTGACTCTATGGACTGTAGCTCTCCAGGCTCCTCTGTCCATGGCATTTTCCAGGCAAGAATACTGGAGTGCGTTGCCATGCTCTCCTCCAGGGAATTTTCCCAACCCAGGGATCAAACCCACATTTCTTGTGTCTATGTCTCCAGCATTGGCAGGAGGTTCTTTATCACTAGCGCCTGCTGGGGAGCTCCAATATAGAAGCCAAAAAAACTTGACTAGAGGACTCAGAAGACATTTACATTCCCTGCTTTGCTTTGTCAATGACTTGCTCTTTGTGTCTTTGAATCTTAAATGTGTGTCCCTAGGTTTTTTTTTTTTTTTTGTCAATTCCTTTCATTAAGAAATAAAAGATAAACAACATAAATTATGGTTGAAGATTCCATAGTAAGTGAATAGTTAATAAATAGGTCATGCTTCAGCTAAATAGTGTGTAACCACTTATATTTTAGAAAATATTAAGACTTTTAACTATATCAATAGAGTTTTCTGTTAACTCTTTTACAAATATTTTTATTAAAAATAAACTTAATAAATATTATATCTTTTGTTTTATTATTTCTCCAGTTGTATTGAAATATAATTAGCATTGTATAATTTTAAGATCACAGCACAATGATTTGACTCACACAAATTGTGAAATGACCACCACAGAAATTTAGTGAATATCTATCATCTCATATAGATACAGAAAAAAAAAGAGGAAAAAAAAATTTTTTTCCCAGGGATAAGAACTCTGAGGATCTACTCTCTTAATGGCTTTCAAATACACCAAACAACAACGTTATCTATCGTCATAATATTGTACATTACATCCCTGGTGTCCACCTATCTTATAACTGGAAGTTGAGACTGTTGACCTTCATCTTCCGATTCACCTTCTCTTTAGCCCTTGCCTCTGGTAACAACACACATTTGATCTCTTTTTCTAACTTTGGTTTCTTGCTTTTTTAGATTCCACATACATGTGAGATCATATGGTATTTGTCTTTCTCTGCCCGACCTATTTCACTTAGCATAATGCCCTCAAGAGACCCATCCATGTTGTCAAAGATAGAAAATAGCAGGAGTTCTTTATTTTTCATGGATGAGTAACATATATGTGTATGCATATATATCACAACTTCTATATCCCTTTATCCATCTATGGACACGGGTTGTTGCCATATCTTGGCTATTGTAATAACGCTGCTATGAACA
Organism: Aepyceros melampus; assembly: GCA_006408695.1. Classification (NCBI taxonomy): domain Eukaryota; kingdom Metazoa; phylum Chordata; class Mammalia; order Artiodactyla; family Bovidae; genus Aepyceros; species Aepyceros melampus. The sequence continues at coordinate 169,242 of SJXQ01004542.1, forward strand.
TGGGGATACTGAGATCTCTTCCACATTGTGTTTTAATTTTCTTCAGATATATTCCCAGAAGTAGAATTGCTGGATCATATGGTACTTCTGTTTTTAATTTTTTGAGGAAACTCAATACAGCTTTCTTTATTGCCTGCCCCTATTTATAACCCTACTAACAGTGCCCAAGAGTTCTCTTTTCTCCACATCCTTGCCAGCATTTGTTATCTCTTATCTTTTTTATTACAGTCATTCTAAACAGGCATGAAAATGATATCACATTGTGGTCTTTATTTGCATTTCCCTAAGGCAATGCCAAAGAATGCTCAAACAACCGCACAATTGCACTCATCTCACTTGCTAGTAAAGTAATGCTCAAAATTCTCCAAGCCAGACTTCAATGATACGTGAACTGTGAACTCTCTGATGTTCAAGCTGGTTTTAGAAAAGGCAGAGGAACCAGAGATCAAATTGCCAACATCCACTGGATCATGGAAAAAGCAAGACAGTTCCAGAAAAACATCTATTTCTGCTTTATTGACTATGCCAAAGCCTTTGACTGTGTGGATCACAATCAACTGTGGAAAATTCTGAAAGAGATGGGAATACCAGACCACCTAACCTGCCTCTTGAGAAATCTGTATGCAGGTCAGGAAGCAACAGTTAGAACCCGACAGGAACAACAGACTGGTTCCAAATAGGAAAAGGAGTCCGTCAAGGCTATATATTGTCACCCTGCTTATTTAACTTATACGCAGAGTACATCATGAGAAACGCTGGGCTGGAAGAAACACAAGCTGGAATCAAGATTGCTGGGAAAAATATCAATAACCTCAGATATGCAGATGACACCACCCTTATGGCAGAAAGTGAAGAGGAGCTAAAAAGCCTCTTGTTGAAAGTGAAAGAGGAGAGTGAAAAAGTTGGCTTAAAGCTCAACATTCAGAAAACGAAGATCATGGCATCTGGCCCCATCACTTCATGGGAAATAGATGGGGAAACAGTAGAAACAGTGTCAGACTTTATTTTTTTGGGCTCCAAAATCACTGCAGATGGTGACTGCAGCCATGAAATTAAAAGACGCTTACTCCTTGGAAGAAAAGTTNAGATGACACCACCCTTATGGCAGAAAGTGAAGAAGAACTAAAAAGCCTCTTGATGAAAGTGAAAGAGGAGAGTGAAAAAGTTGGCTTAAAGCTCAACATTCAGAAAACGAAGATCATGGCATCTGGTCCCATCACTTCATGGGAAATAGATGGGGAAACAGTGGAAACAGTGTTAGACTTTATTTTGGGGGGCTCCGAAATCACGGCAGATGGTGATTGCAGCCATGAAATTAAAAGACGCTTACTCCTTGGAAGGAAAGTTATGACCAACCTAGACAGCATATTCAAAAGCAGAGACATTACTTTGCCAACAAAGGTCCATCTAGTCAAGGCTATGTTTTTTCCTGTGGTCATGTATGGATATGAGAGTTGGACTGTGAAGAAAGCTGAGTGCTGAAGAATTGATGCTTTTGAACTGTGGTGTTGGAGGACTCTTGAGAGTCCCTTGGACTGCAAGGAGATCCAACCAGTCCATTCTAAAGGAGATCAGCCCTGGGTGTTCTTTGGAAGGACAGATGCTAAAGCTGAAACTCCAGTACTTTGGCCACCTCATGTGAAGAGTTGATTCCTTGGAAAAGACTCTGGTGCTGGGAGGGACTGGGAACAGGAGGAGAAGGGGACGACAGAGGATGAGATGGCTGAATGGCATCACTGACTCGATGGACGTGAGTTTGAGTGAACTTCGGGAGTTGGTGATAAACAGGGAGGCCTGGTGTGCTGCTATTCATGGGGTTGCAAAGAGTCAGACACAACTGAACCACTGAACTGAACTGAACTGATTGGGCTTCCCATGTGGCGCTAGTGGTAAAAACCTGCCTGCCAGTGCAGGAGGCTAAGATGCAGGTTCAACCCTTGAGTTGGGAAGATCCCCTGGAGGAGGGAATGGCAACTCACTCCAGTATTCTTGGCTGGAGGATCTCATGGATAGGGTCACAAAGAGTCTGAAATGACTGAAGTGACTTAGCAGGCATGCACGAACCATTGCTACACATTATAGTAAGTAAGTAAAGTCACTCAGTTGTTCTGACTCTTTGTGACCCCATGGACTGCAGCCCACCAGGCTCCTCAGTCCATGAGATTCTCCAAGCAAGAATACTGGAGTGGGTTGCCATTTCCTTCTCCAGGGGATCTTCCCGACCCAGGGATCGAACCCAGGTCTCCCGCATTGGAGGCAGATGCTTTAACCTCTGAGCCACCAGGGAAGTCCTGCTACAGATTATACCTTAATAGAAAAGACAAGGATCATTAAAGACGTGACCCGGGATATAAGCAGCTCAGTTCAGCTAAAGAAGCAAACAGGCAAACACAAAACAGTCAGATACAAGTCCTTTTGGTTCTGTTTCTTAAATAATTCTGTCTCTTAAATAATTCCCTCTCCATTCCCACTGCCAATACTTAAGCTCAGACCTTTTATTTGGCCTGGATTACTGTAATTATCTGGGATAGTTCCTTCTTTCTGTTCCTATTCTGGAAATACCCTACTCCCAGAGTAATTGTTTTAAAGACACAATCTGCTTCAACACACACATCTTTCCATTTTTACTTCCCAGCATTCTACATATAACTCTAGACACTGTGTGTGTGTGCTAATCGCTTCAGTTGTGTCTGACTCTTTGCAATCCTATGGACTATAGCCTGCCAGGTTCCTCTGTCCATGGAATTGTCCAGGTGAGAATACTGTCGTGGGTTTCCATGTCCTCCTCCAGGGGATCTTCCTGATCCAAGGATTGAACCCACTTCTCCTGCATTGCAGGGGATTCTTTACAACTGAGCCACCAGGGAAACCCCACTCTAGACACTATCCCTCACCTAATTTTAGTCATAAGAACTTTTGTGGCCTTGAAAATACTATTTCTATGCCTAGAATTCCCTTCTGTACATAGTGGATTTCTATTTGTCTGGTTTATGTTCATTCCTCCATGAAAATTTTCTCAACTATTTAGACAGGACTTAATGCTCCCAGAGAACTCTTTATACCTCCATTTATACCATCAATTGTGCTACACTTTTTTTTTTTTTGATTCATGTTGTTATTATTGTTTTTCCTTTTTTTTTTGTATTTTCTTACTGGCCTGTACCCTCATTAAAGGAATGTATCTTGCTCCTATTTCAGTCCCCAGCAGCTAAATTAATAATTGGAATAGAGCAAGTGCTTTGTACAAATGTTAGAAATGCAAACAGCTCTTTATGAAGCATGGATGTGAATGAACCATGTGAATGGTTCTATACTAAGATTTGGAACCGAGAAATACTGACTTCTCAGACATTGGGTTCTGGAGTTGTCTTCTGGCTTAGATAAGGTCACCATTACTCTGAGCTTCCTTCTGCCCTCCCACAAATGGAAAATATAGCAGAGTGCAGTTTTCAATAGGAAGAGCCAACTGCCTGCCAATAATGATGAGCCAACTGATGCCTCATGTGCATCATTTAATATGGTCCCAACAGCCCTTTGAGGGAGATGTTCTTATTTTCATTCTACAGGAGATAGAAGCTCATGGAGTTAAGGGGGTTATTCAAGATCCTACAGCAACTAAGGGCTGAGATGGGTTTTGAACCCATCTCACAGAAGCTGCATTCTTTGCAACACTCTATACTGCTACAAATTGTGGGTCGTGGTTTGAATACTTGATAATTGTTACTACATTGGGGTAATAAGATTATCATGTAAATGTCATTGGCAAGAAAAATTTTAAATGTTGAACAGTCCTTTTAAAAAAATTATATTGGAGTATAGCTGATTTACAAGGTTATATTCGTTTCAGGTATACAGCAAAGTAAGTCAATTATACATATACATAAATGCACTCTTTTTTTAGATTCTTTTCCATACAGGTCAGTACAGAGTATTGAATAGAGTATTGTTGTGCTAAATAGCAGGTCCTACTTTTTAGTTATTTATTTTTGGCTGTACCATGAAGCATGTAGGATCTTAGTTCCCCAACCAGGGATCGAACCCACACCCCCTGCAGTGGTAGCACAGAAGCTTAACGACTGGACTACCAGGGAAGCCTCTAATAGTATACAGTCCTTGAATATGTATTGTGAGTCTCAATGAGCTGCACAATTGGCTTTCACGTATTTAAGATTTTTGCGTTGAAAACCTAAGTGAAATTTGCCTGTAGTTTCTTTTTGTGTTGGTCTTTGTCAGATGTTGGTGTTGATTTTATGCTGGTTTTGACTGGTAATAAATTGACAGTTATTTGGTGAATTACTATCCTATAGAGTCTCATTTCTGGGAAATTAAAGATTTCTAAATTTTGGTATCTATATCACACAGTTATTTGAGCTCATGCTCTAGATTGAAAGCAATAATTCTGGATTACAGAGAATTAGGGTGATAGAGTAATGCCCTTGTTTGCCACATTTATAGACCCTAGTTGAGTTCCTCTAGCATCAGATAGAATATCAGTAGTTATTTTTCATGTGGTTAAGTGATATAGGTAAGCCATCATTATTAACTAGGAAATGAAGATTGATGATGAAGGCGTAAAGAGCAAATGAAGCATTAAACTCTCAGGATGCTAGACTTGGCAGAAAATCTAGTCCAGTCCTTTCATTTTACAAAATGAGGCTGACAGAGAAAGGCAGGGACGCACCTGACGTAGCTACGTCAGAGCCAGGCCTTGATCATTGGAATAATGCTTGTATTACTTAAGTTCCATTTGTAAATCTGGAAGTACTTTACAGCAACCTGGATGTATCAGTAGAGAAGCGTACTTGTTTTCTTAAAGTAAATTCACTTTCTTTTTAGTGTTAAATTTCCTCATGCCTTGGTGACTTCATCTATAGATGTCAAAAAGTAACAGTTTTTATACTCTATGTAGGAACAAAATTCCATTCTATGGATGTACCAGACCTACTCTCCTATTGATTGATATTTAAGTTGTGTTCAATTTTTAAAATTGTAAACGATGCATATGGTGAACTTTTTAAATTTTAGAATTTTAAAGTTTATAGCTTACAACTGGTTCATTGATCATCTGATCATTTATGAAGCATTCATTCCATGCCTGGCACTGTACTTCTTTTTCTTTTAACAACATCAACTACTAGCAGGACAAGCTCTGCCTGTCAGTTCATAAGATGAAATGGGATTTCTAGATATACTGCCGAACCCATAATAACCTTCATCATAAGAGCTATAATTTAAGAGAGTCTTCTCTGTATAGCCACTGTGCGAGAAATTTTATAAGTGTTTATCCATAGATCAATTCAGTTCAGTCACTCAGTCGTGTCTGACTCTTTGCAACCCCATGAACTACAGCACGCCAGGCTTCCCTGCCCATCACCAACTTCCGGAGTTTACTCAAACTCATGTCCACTGATCAGTGATGCCCTCCAACCATCTCATCCTCTGTCATCCCCTTTTCCTCCTGCCTTCAATCTTTCTCAGCATCAGGGTCTTTTCTAATGAGTCGGTTCATTGTATCAGGTAGCCAAAATATTGGAGTTTCAGCTTTAGCATCAGTCCTTCCAATGAATATTCAGGACTGATTTCCTTTAGGATGGACTGGTTGGATCTCCTTGCAGTCCAAGGGACTCTCACGAGTCTTCTCCAGTGCCATAGTTCAAAAGCATCCATTCTTTGGCACTCAGCTTTCTTTATGATCCAGCTCTCACATTCATACATGACTACTGGAAAAACCATAGCTTTAACTAGATGGACCTTTATTGGCAAAGTAATATCTCTGCTTTTTAATATGCTATGTTGGTCATAATTTTTCTTCCAAGTAGCAAGCATCTTTTAATTTCATGGCTGTAGTCACCATCTGCAGTAATTTTGGAGCCCCACCCCCAAAATAAAGTCTCTCACCATTTCCATTGTTTCCCCATCTATTTGCCTTGAAGTGATGGGACCAGATGCCATGATCTTAGTTTTCTGAATGTTGAGCTTTAAGGCAACTTTTTCACTCTCCTCTTTCCCTTTCATCAAGAGGCTGTTTAGTTCTTTGTTTTCTGCCATAAGGGTGGTGTCATCTGCATATCCGAGGTTATTGATGTTTCTCCTGGCAATCTTGATTCCAGCTTGTGCTTCATCCAGCCCAGCATTTCTCATGATGTACTCTGCATATAAGTTAAACAAGTAGGGTGACAATATACAGCCTTGATAACTCCTTTCTCAATTTGAAACCAGTCTGTTGTTCCATGTCCAGTTCTAACTGTTGCTTCTTGACCTGCGTACAGATTTCTCAGGAGGCAGGTAAGTAGTATTCTCATTGTATACCTGAAGAAATTGAGTCCTAGTTCTGCAAGGACATATAATGAATATGTGGTAGAAATGAGTTCATTCATTCATTCACAAGCTTTTTCTTGTTTTGTTTTTCTGGGGGGGCGGGGCTACTAAGTACCAATCATTATCCTAGAATCACATTGAGAAGTATGATGGTAAGTAAACCAGATATGGCACTTACACTCTGGCTGGCAGACAACAAATAAGTAAATAAACATAGACATATATAATGTGTCAAATTGTGACAAGTGCTATGAAGGAAATGATTGAGTGCAATGGCAGAGAGTAGTGGGGGCAGGGTGAGGAAGACAGGTGCTTTAGATTGGGTGGTCAGAGAGGCCTTTTAAAGGAGCTGACATTTAGCTGAAACCATGAGAAGAGTAGGAGGAGTTCTTTCAGCAGGGGCCACAGATGGTTTGAAAGCCTGTGATGGGAAAAATCTTGGCATATTCTGCTGTGGCTGCATGGAAGCTGGCAAGGTGAGTGTGGCCCAGGATGAGCGCAGAGAGAAGGCAGCTTTGACTGCCTTCCCTGACCATGGGTAGGAACATCCATTCTATTTGCCATGGAATGGGACTGCCATCACAGGTTTAAGCAAGAGGTGAAATGGTCTTATTTATATTTTTAAAGAAGCACTTTGACTTTTCTGTGAAAAAAAGGTTAGAGAGAGGAAAATTGAAGTCCTGAGACAAGTAAGGAAGACGTAGCAATAATCAGGTGAGAGATGACCAGAGCCTGGGCTTCTTGGGTGGCTGTATTAAGGTTGCAGAAGAGGGGAGGTAGACCCGCTTGTTTCTCAGTGATGTAAATGGCAGGGCTGTGTGACCTTAGAATCTGCCCCTTCCAGTGCCACAGAAACTGCAACTCACTGGCTGAGAATGGAGAGACCTTATGGAAGATTCTATTTCTGGAATCTTTTAAACCCTCTTTGTTGGCTTCTGAAAGTTGAATTCGCTTTTTTTTCAAAGGACTTGCAAATGTCTTTGTCAGTTTCACCACCCACGTTTGTGATGCACTGGTAAAACATTTCTGCAAACCAGGGCTGTTGCTCACACTGACTCCTGAATTCATGCATTTTGCAAATGCACAGCTTAGTAAATGTGACTTCCTGCTGTTTGTGGTTTACAACACTGCAAGGGATGACTCAGTTCAGTTCAGTCCTCAGTTGTGTCCGACTCTTTGCAACCCCATGGACTGCAGCACCCCAGGCCTTCCTGTCCATCACCAACTCCCGGAGTTTACTCAAACTCATGTCCATTGAGTCGGTGATGCCATCCAGCCATCTCATCCTGTGTCGTCCCCTTTTCCTCCCACCTTCAATCTTTCCCAGCATCAGGGTCTTTTCCAACGAGTCAGCTCTTTGCATCAGGTGGCCAAAGTATTGGAGTTTCAGCTTCAACATCAATCCTTCCAAGGAATTTTCAGGACTGATCTCCTTTAGGATGGACTGGCTGGATCTCCTTGCTGTCCGAGGGACTTTCAAGAGTCTTCTCCAACACTAAAGTTCAAAAGCATCAATTCTTCTGTGTTGAGCTTTCTTTGTAGTCCAATTCTCGCATCCATACATGACTACTGGAAAAACCATAGCCTTGACTAGATGGACCTTTGTTGGCAAAGTAATGTCTCTGCTTTTTAATATGCTGTCTAGGTTGGTCATAACTTTTCTTCTAAGGAGCAAATGTCTTTTAGTTTCATGGCTGGAGTCACCATCTGCAGTGATTTTGGAGCCCCCCAAAATAAAATCTGTCACAGTTTCCATTGTTTCCCCATCTATTTGCCATGAAGTGATGGGACCAGATGAGATACATGACCTTAGTTTTCTGAATGTTGAGTTTTGAGCCAACTTTTTCACTCTCCTCTTTCACTTTTAGCAAGAGGCTCTTTAGTACTTCTTTGCTTTCTGCTATAAGGGTGATGTCATCTGATATCTGAGGTTATTGATATTTCTCCCGGCAACCTTGATTCCAGCTTGTGCTTCATCCAGCCCAGCATTTCTCATGATATATTCTGCATATAAGTTAAATAAGCAGGGTGACAATATACAGCCTTGATGTACTCTTTTTCCTATTTGGAACCAGTCTGTTGTTCCATGTCCAGTTCTAACTGTTGCTTCCTGACCTGCATATAGGTTTCTCAAGAGGCAGGTCAGGTGGTCTGGTATTCCCATCTCTTGAAGAATTTTCCACAGTTTATTGTGATCCACACAGTCAAAGGCTTTGGCATAGTCAATAAAGCAGAAGTAGATGCTTTCCTATAATTCTCTGAGACAAAAACTGATAATCATCTCTGAATTTAAGTTACAAAGAACTGGGTGGCAAAAGGAGTGAAGAAGGAAGCCCTAAAATGCTTTGGATGAATTATTGGATTTATAGCTTAAATGCCTAAAGTTACACTTCTTTTTTCTTTTTAAATATGCTTTTGAAAATTATTTTCCCCTTTTCTCAAAAACAATGAATATTTATTACCAGAAAATAGGAAACTACAAAGAGGAAGACATAATTCCACTTACCCAGTGACATCCCCTGTAATCTTTTAGTGTACATGAAGGTAAGGCTTCCCTGGTAGCTCAGAGGTTAAAGCATCTGCCTGCAATGCAGGAGACCTGGGTTCAATCCCTGGGTTAGGAAGATCCCCTGGAGAAGGAAATGGCAACCCACTCCAGAATTCTTGCCTGGAGAATCCCATGGACAGAGGAGCCTGGTGGGCTACAGTCCACGGGGTCTCAAAGAGTCAGACACGACTGAGTGACTTCACTTTCACGTTCACACGAAGGTAACACAAAGGTAACTTTTAAACAATCAATTTGTTTTATTTTTACTAATATTAAAAATCAATCATGCTCATTTAGCCAGTCTAATGAATATAGAAAATTACAAATAAGAAGGTAATTTGCTATCCAAGGGTGGACATTGGTAACATTTGAACATGTCTTCAGATATTTTTAGTTGCATGTTTTATATAATTGATATAGCATCTATTTTCCACTTAATGTTATAATCAAATAATTTTTCTCTGTTATTACAAGCTCTTCATAATTATTACATTTAGTCATTACATAAAACTACTACGTGCCTTGAATTTCTAACTACAAGGAGATCCAACCAGTCCATCCTAATGGAGATCAGTCCTGAGTATTCATTGGAGTCCTGAAGCTCCAATACTTTGTCCATCTGATGCGAAGAACTTACTCATTTGAAAAGATCCTGATGCTGGGAAAGATTAAGGTGGGAGGAGAAGGTGATGACAGAGGATGAGATGCTTGAATGGCATCACTGACTCAATGGCTATGAGTTTGAGTGGACTCCGGGAGTTGGTGATGGATAGGGAGGCCTGGCGTGTTGTAGTCCATGGGGTCGCAAAGAGTCGGACACAACTGAGCAACTGAACTGAACTGAAATATATGAAATAAAAATAATACCAACCTCACTGGATTATTGTGAAAATCAAATGGGTTAGATGACTTGAAGAGCACAGACCCTGATGTGTGGTTAATATTTAAACAGCGTTAGCAGCTATCAGTAAGCTTCCCTGGTGGTGCAGAGGTTAAAGAGTCTGCCTGCAATGTGGGAGACCTGGGTTCAATCCCTGGGTCGGGAAGATCCCCTGGAGAAGGAAATGGCAACCCACTCCAGTATTCTTGCCTGGAGAATCCCATGGACGGAGGAGCCTGGTGGGCTACAGTCCACGGGTCACAAAGAGTCGGACACGACTGAGTGACTTCACTTTCACTTTCACTTAGCAGCTATCATCAATTCCTTCCTACGAATTTAGTCTACTTCATTTTTCATTGTTTTATGTAAATCCTCAGTGAAAATCTTATCTACAGAGCTCTTTATGTATAGATTATTTCCATTTCTTTTAGAGTTAATCCCCAGAAGGAGGGGGCACATAATGTTAAGAAATTTAACACCGTGTGTGCAAGTGTCCCTACAGGATATGTTGAATGTATTGAGATTTGATTTGTGTTAAAGGGGCTGTCTTGTTGGCAATTGGCCTGTGTAGGTGGGTGGTGTCACAGGAGATGACCCATGGAATTAATATTCTGGATTTAGAATACTATTGATTCTTAATTGCAACATAGAGAAGAGGGAGAAATGTTGCCCTGAGTGAAGCAGAATCACCTAGGGAGCTTTTTAAAAATTTAATTCTCTCTTCCCTCTTTTCAGCATCTTTATGCACCCACCATGGCAGCGTGGGTCATGCCTTTTCCTTCTGAAAAACATCTCACTATCCTCTCTTTCTAAATCACTGATAAAATAACCACTTTGCAGATAGAAGTATATCATTTCCTTTACATGTGTTGGACAGGGGAAAATTTTGAGAAACAATCAATGGTTTAGGAGACGGCAAGTAGTGGTTAGGACTCAGTCTGAAGCAAAAACAGAGATTGCATCTGTCAACTTGGAGAGAGATGGCTTGATACATCCCTGTGGCTATCTGTAGTTGTTCACAGCTTTATTCTGGAGCCCACTAGGAGACTATCTGCTGAATTTAAAGTGTGTGGTGTTTAAGGCGGCTGAAAGAAAAGTGAAAATGAAAGTTGCTCAGTTGTGTCCGATTCTTTGCGATCCCATGGACTATACAGTCCATGGAATTCTCCAGGCCAGAATACTGGAGTGGGTGGCCTTTCCCTTCTCCAGAGGATCTTCCCAACCTAGGGATTGAACCCAGGTTTCCCACATTGCAGGCGGATTCTTTACCATCTGAGCCACAAGGGAAGCTAAGGAGGCTATGGCACCGCAATTATCTTTTCATTCTGCTCTGAGATCAGTTTTCAGGCCCTAGGCTGTTCCTTTTATCATACACCTCTAGTGTGGTGGACTCTGTCTGTATCAAAGCCACTGTTCCTCCTCTTCCTCAGCCAGCCAGACCATTGATAGCATACAGCTTTTAAGTTTCCCCTTTCTAGGCTGTTTGAGTGGGGCTGTTTAGCTTGTCCCAGCCCAAAGTCTAGTCAAACAGACTCCTCCATCTCCTTGTCCACAGTGATGTTTCAGAGGTGGCACAACTCAAACTGGAGGCTATTTTCTTGGAGCTATCGGGAAAGACAGAAGAGGCTTCCTCTGAGGTGCAGGCTATATGGATGATGTAAGTGCCAGCTGCTGGAAGTCATTGTGAAGCTTTCTACTGTAGAAGAGAATGAGGCCGTATGCAAAGAGAAGCAAAGGGAGAGATGGGGAGCTCAAGGACATTGTTTGAACTCCTGGTTTTAGTTGTAAAAGCTACAGTTTTCATTTAATACTTTTAACTCACTTCATGCATTTTGCTCACTCCCCGTCTCTCACCTCTGGCAACCACCAATCTGTTCTCTGTATCTATGAGCTTGGGTTTTTTTTTTTTTTTCTTCTGTTGGTTTCTTATTTTAATTTTACATATACATGAGATCATATGGTATTTGACTTTCTCTGTCTGATTTATTTCATTTACCATAATACTCTCAAGGTCCATGTGTGTTGTCCCAAATGGCAAGATTTAATTTTTTTATGGCTGAATAGTATTCCATTGTATATACATACCACATTTTCTTTATCCATTCATTCATTAATGGACACGGGTTGTTTTTGTATCTTAAATATTATAAATAAAGCTACAATGAACATGGGGTGCATATATCTTTTCCATGTAGTACTTTCATCTTCTTTGGATAAATACCTAGAAATGGAGTTGCTGAATCATATGGTGGTTCTATTTTTAATTTTTTGAGGGGCCTCCATACTGTATTTTATAGTTTGCATTCCCACCCACAGTGCACAATGGTTTCCTTTTCTTCACGTCCTAAACAACACTGGCTATTGCTTGTCTTTTTGATAATTGCCATTCTTATGTGAGATGATATCTCACTGTGGTTCTGATTTGTATTTCCCTGCTAATTAGTGATGGTGGGCATCTTTTCATGTACCTGTTGACCATCTGTATGTCTGCGTTATTTTTACCTCTTGATGAGTATATAATATTCACACTTATAATTCCATTCAGGTTTGGACACAGGTAGATGGAAATTGTAAGTGCTTATAAACATTTGGGTATTAAGTATTAAATAAATGAATGAATGAGTCAGTGGCATAATACCCTTAAGCAGTTTGGTTTCAGAGTCAGAGTTTTAAAGGTTAAATCATTAACCAGGAATGGGCCGGGGAGGTTGATCCATGGCATTTAATGACTGCCTGTTGAGAGTTACAGATAGAATCAGAATCAGATAAATTGAAATAAAAAGTTCCAGCTAGTGCCAGAATGGCTCAGAACTGCTTCTACTGTGCATCAAAGCAGCATTTCTAGAAACTTGGCACTTCCCTCATTGTCAGGACTGAATCTTAGGAACATTCCTATTTATACCATCAGCACCATAGTCTCTGTCCCCCTTGGTCTTTTAGCTGTCCTGGGAGGCACTAACTGACAGAAATGAGAGTCCCAGGACATTCAAACCATCAAGCTCTTCAGAGATCACAGCTGGTAAAAAAGATACAGACATATACTGATGAGGGTATGAAGGCCCAGAAAGGTGGATTAACTTGCCCAAGGTTACACTTGGGCAAGAACTCAGTGTGAACCTACATTCGATAAGGCTCCTTCCTTTCTACTGGTGGTTTCAAGATCTGTGCATACTCATCACCTGAAGGAGCAGTCGTGCTGCAGACCCGCTAACCTGAAGTTTGGGGAACATAAAGCTCTCCATTTGACTTAATAGTAACAAGCTTTGGAACCACTGCTGTAGCTTGTGTTTTGCTCTTAAATTTCCAAGACCCTTTGTGACATCACCTTAAAGTGTGAGACTCAGTTCCAATCTGAGTAATGACCTGATTTAGGGACACTTGGTTTTCCTGTGCTTTGTACTTAGGCAACTAGATCATGGAAACATTTTATTACTTATAAGCAACCTCATATCCAATATCTCAAGTGTCCTCCCAACAATATTATATAACCCCTGTATTTCCACAAAGAAACAAATACCCAGAGAGGGAAAATCACTTGTTTGCGATCATTGGGACAGTAGATAGCAGTTTGAGCCTAGCTCTCTCACTTCAAATTATACATTGTCCACACTTTTTTTTAATGGCACTTTTTTTTTTTTAAATAGGTACATCATGCAGAAGAGGTACAGGGAGTTAAAAGCAAAGTAAGACCCCCCCTCCACCTATCCTAACCTTAGTCTGATGTCTGCCCAGTTTTTCTCTCTGAACATACCAGTGTTACCAGTTTCCAGTGTGGGATTTCAGAGATTGTCTATGCATTTTGAAATGCATGCATATGTGTTTGTTTAGCACCACCCTCATAAATGGTAGCTTAAAATGCACACACAGCCCCTTGATTGGTTTTTTTAACAATGTATTTCACCTTGGTATACACAGAACTGCCTCATACTTATTAAATATTGCATAGAATCCATTGTCTGTATCTCATGTTATTTGACCAGTTTCAGTTTGAAAAATATATATGTTTTTAATGAGTTTTTAGTATCACAAACAATGCTGCAGTGAATACCATATACATATAATTTCAACATGTGGTAGTACAACTGTGAGCTAAATTATTAGAATTAATTTTCCCAGTAAAAGGATATGTGTACATTTTGAGTTTTGGCAGACCTTGTCAAATTGTCCTACACAGAGATTGTGCTGTTTTGTCCTGCCTATAGCATTGTATGAAGGTGCATATTTTTCCACACTCTTGGCTAGAGTGAGTTATTGGTCTTTCAATCTTTGCCAATCTGATGGGTGAAAAAAAATAGTAACTCAGTGGAATTTTAATTTGCACAAAAGTACTTTTAAAAAGCTTTAGGGGACTGAACTGCAGAGTAAGATTGTGAAATTCAGTGTACTTGAGCTATACTTTACTTCCATTTTGGGGAAACAGCTAATTCAGTCCTTTTCCTTAAGCTTTAGAATGATCTCTGAAATTTGGAATTTTGCAACCTTAACAGTTCCCTGGGCTCCCCTGGTATCTCAGCTGATAAATGTTAATTCTAAGAAAAGGCCAAAACATGTGTAACCCTAATAAGTCCCTAAAGTCCATTCTATCCAGTTACATTTAAAGAAGAAACAAGTGTCCTTCTAAATGGGCTATTAAAAATGAATTCTATTTTTTTTCAAATCTGTTAAGGAATATTGAAGAGGTTCCAATTCCTAGCCTTGAATTGTACTTCTCAAAAAAAGTTCCTCAAGCCCAATTCTCTTCCACCCTAAATCTGCTCTGGAGTCTCTCACATCCCATTCCTCCTTTATCCTCAGCTCCATCTTCTTCTCCTCTTCCTCCATCTCCTCCTAGTTGTGATAAGAAAAAGACTGTCCATACACATAATATGAGGTGTACCCTCTTAATAACTTTTAAGAGTATTTGTTGCTGTTTAGTTGCTAAGTCATGTCCGGCTATTTTGAGACCCCATGGACTGTAGCCCTCCAGGCTCCTCTCTTCATGGGATTTCTCAGGCAAGAATCCTGGAGTTTGTTGCCATTTTCTTCTCCAGTGGATCTTTGCAACCCAGGGATTGAACCCACATCTCCTGCATCGGCAGGCGGATTCTTTACTGCTGAGCCACCAGGGAAGCCCTTTTAAGAGTATAGTACATTATTAACTAACTATCAATAACCTCAGATATGCAGATGACACCACCCTTATGGCAGAAAGTGAAGAGGAGCTAAAAAGCCTCTTGTTGAAAGTGAGAGTGAAAAAGTTGGCTTAAAGCTCAACATTCAGAAAACGAAGATCATGGCATCTGGTCCCATCACTTCATGGGAAATAGACAGGGAAACAGTGGAAACAGTGTCAGACTTTATTTTTGGGGGCTCCAAAATCACTGCAGATGGTGACTGCAGCCATGAAATTAAAAGACGCTTACTCCTTGGAAGAAAAGTTATGACCAATCTAGATAGTATATTCAAAAGCAGAGACATTACTTTTCCGACTAAGGTCCGTCTAGTCAAGGCTATGGTTTTTCCTGTGGTCATGTATGGATGTGAGAGTTGGACTGTGAAGAAGGCTGAGTGCCGAAGAATTGATGCTTTTGAACTGTGGTGTTGGAGAAGACTCTTGAGAGTCCCTTGGAAGCCATGAAATTAAAAGACGCTTACTCCTTGGAAGAAAAGTTATGACCAACCTAGATAACATATTCAAAAGCAGAGACATTACTTTGCTGACTAAGGTCCATCTAGTCAAGGCTATGGTTTTTCCAGTAGTCATGTATGGATGTGAGTGTTGGACTGTAAAGAAGGCTGAGCGCTGAAGAATTGATGCTTTTGAACTGTGGTGTTGGAGAAGACTCTTGAGAGTCCCTTGGACTGCAAGGAGATCCAACCAGTCCATTCTGAAGGAGATTGGCCCTGGGATTTCTTTGGAAGGAATGATGCTGAAGCTGAAGTTCCAGTACTTTGGCCACCTCATGCGAAGAGTTGACTCATTGGAAAAGACACTGATGCTGGGAGGGATTGAGGCCAGGAGGAGAAGGGGACGACTGAGGATGGGATGGCTGGATGGCATCACGGACTCAATGGACATGAGTCTGAGTGAACTCCGGGAGTTGGTGATGGACAGGGAGGCCTGGCGTGCTGTGATTCATGAGGTCGCAAAGAGTCGGACACGACTGAGTGACTGAACTGAATGTATTGAGCCTCAGATTGTATACTAATGTTAAGATTACAACAGAATCAGGACAGATCATGTTTCTTCTGAAAGAGGAAATGGCCACCCACTCCAATATTCCTGCCTGAATAATCCCATGGACAGAGGGGCCTGGCAGCCTATAGTCATAGGATTGCAAGGAGTCAGGCATAACTGAAGTGACTTAACTCACATGCATGCACATGTTTCTTTTTAAAGAAATTTCATGGAAGAATCCTCAGAAGACTACATCAGAATCATCTGGAACTGTCATTAAAAACAGATTCCTGGGCCCATGTTAGATTCAGAATCAGCTGGTCAAGGGCAAGGCTTAGGAATCTACATGTTAACAATTCCTCAGGTGATTCTTATTTGTAGGCCCACATTTATAAAGTTATTGCACTAAAAAAGTATTGAGTCGAGGTGATGGTAAATACATGAAGCTTCCAGTGGGTATGGATAGGTGTACAGATTTTGTGCTATTGAAGAATTAGGAACGAGGAACTGAAAGAAGGCTAAACTTCAGTCTAAATTCCAACTCTCAGCCTCTCATCCCTGCAATCATCTCGCCTGTAGGGCTGGATCTGTTCAAGAAGAGTCTTGTTCTCCTAAGCCCACAGAATCTTGACTGGAATATATACAGCAGTTTCCAGAGCCTTAAGTTATTCTGAACCCATTGACTTAAAAAATAGTCACAACCTAAAAGTTGAGAGTTATGTTTTATCTGGTGGGAATTTTTAGGACTTTAAGCCCAGGAGACATCTCAAGTAACTGTAAGAGGACTGCTCCAAGTAGGCAGAGAGGAGTCAGGTTATATAGAAGTTTTCAGCAAAGGGCAGGTAGTGTGAACATCAAAAGTATTTTTGTGAATTAAAGAAAACCATATATCTCAAGTTAAGAAATGTAGCACTTTTCTATGTACAGAAAGATGTGAGTCTGGGCTCACTGAAATCATTCCTTTCCTATGTATCTCAGCTCTCTGGGGCCAGTATCCTGCAATATTTCACATCCTGACATTTTCAGTTCTCATTGTAGGGAGTGGCTACAGTCTAATGGCTGCCAGATGGTGCAGGTATTCTTTCTGAGTGCCCTGGAGGGCTGGAATCGTTGATGACTGTGACATCCTTATGCACTGATATGGCAGAAAATAGTCCATTTCTCACCAAGAAACAATTTTAGAGAGAGCTATCTATCAATTACAGTAGAGGAGAAGAAATAGACTTTAAGCTTCCAACCTAATAAGAAATTTATTTCAATAAGCAGTCCTCACATTTATTGATTTTTCAGCCACAGCTCTCCAAGAGAAATCACATGTCAAAGAAAATGGAGAATTTGTGCTAAAACACAGCTTTGTTTTCTTAAGAAGTTTTCTTCTGTCTTCTTAAATTATCCCTACTCACATGCATAATGTTAAATAAAATGATTATCCAGAGGTTCTCTATGCATAAAGGCATGCTATTAAAATAAATAAAATAATTCACTGCAAATATACATTTGTAGATTGGACAAGATTTTTTACTTTAGCGTTTTTGCTCTTTTTTTTTTTTTTTGGCTCTGTTATGCTGCTTTGGAATTTTTCTTAAGATTTCAACTGGAGTTTTCTTTTATGGAGCAAGTATTCTTTTCCTATTAGGCAGAAGGCCTCTCCCACCTTTATTCTCCTGCTCACTTTCTAAGCTTGAGCCATTCACACTGTGCTTGACTCTTCATTTTTTGTCTCCTCCGTTTTCATTTAGCAGCTCTTATATTAGGACCCTTGTTGTTGTTGTTGTTCAGTTGGTAAGTCATGTCTGACTCTTTGCAATCCCATGGACTATAGCCCTCCAGGCTCCTCTGTCCATGGATTTTCCAGGCAAGAATACTGGAGTGGGTTGCCATTTCCTCCTCCAGGGGATCGTCCCAACTCAGGGATCAAACTCAAGTCTCCTGCATTGTCAGGTGGGTTCTTTACTACTGAACCACAAAGGAAGCCCATATTAACACCCTAAAAAGCCTTGTCATGGGAAGCTATTATATAAGCACAGTCTTCTAAGTTCTCTTATCTCCAAAGTCTCCCCTCTCGTAATACACACCTCACATAATAGTTTAGTGGATGTAACATGATGACCTTACACTTTTATCCACCTCCTCAGGGCAAGTTCTGAAGACTTCCTTAACTTCCATTCTAGCTTTATCTCTCACTACAAGTTTATAATCTCACATCAGTATGACACGTATACCTTACCACATCTAGTGGATGTGTTTCTAAAAGTTGATATTTAAATTTACTTAGTTTAAAAATGCCTGAAAGATTTATAAACAAAAGTAACAAGAAAAAAATGAAAAACTTTTTTTTAAGGAAAATGTTGCTCAAAAATAATTTCTATGCAACACAATTGTTATTAAATATGGCTTTTTACATGACACTTTTCTAAAAACAGGGCCGTTTCTGGAGCAGGGGGAGCCATTATTTTTTGGTTACCTTTATGTTTCCATGTGTGAAGCCTCTGTTCTAACACTTTTAAGAGGCTGTTTCCTGCACTAAACTTGTTTATAAAGGACTCAGACAGCTGTTCAGCTGCTTGGCAGCCACAAGTGTCTCTGTGGGATATCTTTGGACATAAAAAAAAGCTAAATACCCCCACTGGGTGGAATTTTTGAGCTCTGTGGGAGAATTTCCTTGTGGTCCTTTTCTCTACTGTACAGAATATACACTGATGATTGTTGTGAAAAACTCTGCTTATTGCATATTTCAGAAGCCCAAGCCTTAACATCAATAGTCTTAGAAGTTTAGAACCATCTAGAATATCTTGCATCTATCTACCAACTTTCAAAAGTAATACTTTTCATTATCTTTTATATAATGAAATTTTCAATAATGTAATAGTATAGGAAAACATCTAACTGCCCTCTACTCCTGTGAGAATAATGCGCCTATTTTCTGTATGATTTCTATGGTATTTAAGTGACTGACAAAAAGATGATGCCTTGACTGTATTGGTTTAATCTCCCTCACTAAATTATAACTATAGTAAAGATATTATGCAAATGAAAAGAGAAAAAGGCAAATTGAATTTATACTTTATTAAAATCAAATAATTCTGACAACTCTGAAATGTATATTCAATAACATTGTGTAACTGTACATTGTTCTTTATAAAACTTCAGGTCATGTCTGATTAAAAAACACTGGGACTATATCCTAAATATATCCAGTGATTGATGAAATTTCTTAATGACCCATGGCACGTTCTGAAAGACATCAGAGAACAGGGCTAGCACTCTGATACCTCTCCCTTGGAAATGCTGGATCACTGATGGAATTCTGCCTCCTGCAACTTCCCTAGCCCTGGAAGTTTTACTAACAGGAAGTGCAGCTGTGTGTGCTTTCACTGGAAAGCTAACTTCTTAAAGCTCACTGCATAGCTTCCATTTGCGGTCCACAAATACTTCCTCAGAGTGCTAGAACCCCTTCAAAGCAGAAATAAAGGTAGAGTCCAAAAGGAAAAGAGAAAGTAAGGGGGAAAATGCTGATTCCCCAACTTTCTCCATGAGAAAATCACATGAAACAGTTGCGGGACCCATAAAGGATTGTATATCTTATATTTACAAATGATAAAATAATGTGATTCCATTGAGAAAAAAAAATCAATAGTGCCTCAGTGTAAAAAAAGTAATCACTGGGTTATTATAACCAAAAATGTTGCTAATTTTTTTGTTTGTTTTCCATTAAGGTGACATATCTCTTTGATAATGGAGGGACAGTCTTCTTTGCTATTTTTATGGCAATATGGGGTAAGTACGTTCTTCCATTACTTAACTTCCTAGCCCTGGTTTTCTGAAGCTGTTGCTGTGTTTCTGCACACCCACACCCACACACAAACACACATACCATGTGTCAATTCAACAAAATCTCTTTTTTTTCCTGTGCCTTCTTCATACATTCACGGCTTCTTTGGGAATTTAACTCTTGATCTAATCTTCTAATCCCTAAAGCCTCAACCTTCCTATACTATAGAGCATATTTTTCCCACCAAAAGCAGCCAGTAATTAAAAACAAACTGAAGCATACTTGTGAAAGTGATGATCAGAAGATATTTTGTTTGCTTAAGGCTTCCAGTCATCTTTTTTTTTAACCTTACATTTTATGCACTTAGAGATACAGAATCTATTCCGTATATGATTGAGCAATAATGTCTAATACTAAATAAATCCTGTTCCTATCTAACATCTTAAAACTGTAAAAATTATGTTTAGGTATATGTATTGGCTGACTTTTTCATGAAGTTCCTCACTGAGTTTTTAAAGAACCCAATTAATTGAGACCTAAAGCAAATTACAGATTGGAATTTCCCATGATTTGAAAAGAAATGATTTCTTTCCTGGGTAGGGTCAACTTTCTGATGATGGTCTCTTGAATGCAAAGTTATCATCAACTTGGCAGCTCGAGAACTTTACTATGGACATGCTGATACAGAAAAATAAAATGTACTAGAATACAAATCTTTCACTCCCATTGCCTTAATTTCCCAGGAACACAAACTCTGTGCCATACTCTTTCTAGTTTTAAGTCAAAAATTAAAAAAAAAAAAAGATCACCCTTCCAATTTCCTTCAGGAAAATTCATTAAGACTACAAAGGAAGCAATGAAAAGAGTTAATCCATTGATTTTTGTCTACCGCCTCACCCAAAAAATAAAAATGTAATTTGGGGTTCCTGTTTTCACTGAAGGATTTTTTAATTAATCAGGCGGGGCAATCATGGTGAAGTCTTTTAGTTTTACCTGATTCCATAGATATTTCCTACTAAGAAAAAAATAGGCCAAAATACTAATGAAGGTTTCTCAATGGATGAATCAGCATAGCCAAAGCTGGTAAGAAAGGAAACCTTTTGGATGATTTATCCTCTGTTTATGTTTTTGCTAGCAGCCTCATGCTTTTACAGTTCTCCTTGCCACAGGCCACGTGACAGTGGCCTTGCTTCAGTGTTTGGAAGGTGGATTTGGAAAAGCCAGGATATAGACGAACACTTGCCATCTGTAGTATTTTCCCCCTAAGTTTCACACTGAGGTGCGAAGCGGGGGTATGTCATCCATAGGAATGCCGTCATGCGCATTTTCTCCACCTGCTGAAGTAGATGAATCATTTGCAGTTGGGTTGTAATAACTAGAGTTCCCAAAACTCATATCATAAAGTTCCGGTGCATTATCTAATCGCAGAACTAAAAAAGCAACAAAAAAATTGTTTTATAGTGACAGTCTGGAATGCATACTCCCGCATCTGCTAGACCATAGGACTTGTTCTGGATGAGCAAACAGTTACATTTTTATGTGATATTTTCAGATACTGGTTTTGAATTTAAATAAGTGGTTATTTATCAAGCCACATTTTTCTTTCTAAAACTAAGAACAGTTTAACTTCCAAAATTTCACTGCTGGTGGTCCAAACATAAAGGAACTATGGGAGAGATCGCAGCAGAAGTCTAGCAATATTTGGTATAAGGAAGTATCAACATGTCTCATTGACTTTTGAATCTTGTGAATTCAGAACCACGTCAACAAGTTCAGAATTTTTTTTTTAATTTGGTCATGTTGTACATTTGTGGGATCCTAGTTTCTGACCAGGGATAGACTTGGGCCCACAGTGATGAAAGCATACAGTCCTAACCACCAGGGAATTCCCAACATGTTCAGAGTTTTTACTTCTGGTGGTAAGTGATTTTTAGAAAGTGAAGAGCTTTACTTTTAAAGTCAGTGTCATTGTTTTATCAAGTGTCTTAATATCTTTATGGGTGAGCAATGGAGATGAAAAAAAAATTGTAAAAACTTCTGTTTGCTTCTGATAGATCCAGGTCATCATACATTTAAGGTTTTGTAACTAATAACGTGGTTAGTTTTCTTTTTTTCTTTCTACAAACAACTAATTATTATTTCCTTAATGATCTTGAATTTATTTTTATAGAAAACTTGGAATGTTCTAGGCTTCTGAATACTAAAACAGTGACTATTTACTAGCTATATTAGTCATCTAATTATTCAGCTAGGTAGTCTCAGATCCTACCTAGTCCTTAAGCCTTCTGTTTATAAGCTGGGCTCCCAGGAGCCTTATGGATTTGAAAGGGGTGACACAAAGTTACCTTGAAAAAGTAAAATTGTTGTGATTGAATTATTCCATTATGCCTCAATCACAACATCTTAGATTGTGTAAAGTTGACAGACTGACCTTTTACATGTGATAACATTTAAATAAAATATTATGAAGTTTAAAAGAAAAAAGTTTGGAAGCCCCCAAAGCTTGAAATCCTATCCTTCAATTTGGAAAAGTGCTACTTTTTATTTTCTGTGGATTGCTAGAAATCCATAAACAGATTTGAAAAGGCCAGGATGAAGATGAACAGAGTTCAGTTAAATTTACAACTAGTGGGTTTGCTTTTGAAAATCAGCAATATATCAGTAATGATCCAAACGTAAAAAAATCAATAAGATTTTATCAATAGGACTCAACAGGGGCATTTAACTATATTTTGAAGGTAGCAAGAGTCTATTGTGTAAGCCAAAAACCAGATTTTTTTTGGTCCTGAAATATTTTTTTTTTTTAAAGAGATGAGTCAAGCTTTTGAAGTGATTTCATTTCTGTTCTAGTTAATACTGATAAACTCAGTACTTTATTCTTAGCAGACACATTTCTCATCCATAGATGTGGTGCTTTTTTTTTCCATCACGTGATTGGGAAATTTCTGAATTGAGGTATATCTGACTTTATGTACCCAAATATACAGCTCTTCAGAAATTCTTTTTTAGAGCCTCATCAAGATAATTAATAGAGAGCTACTGTATATGTGTAAATTTGTTGTATATGTGTAAATTTTGGAAGAGCATGCAATTAGAATAAATCATTGTTCAAAATCCTGCTACTAAGAGATCCAACAGCGATGGAGAATGGCTCCAGTTTTTTGCTTACAAACTGGCAATTTTGTTCTTAATATCATACCATTGTTTTTCATTGGCTTCTCTGATGGTTCAGATGGTAAAGAAACTGTCTGCTATGCAGGAGACCTGGATTCGATCCTTCCAGGAGGGTGGGAAGATACCCTGGAGAGGAAATGGCAGCCTATTCCAGTATTCTTGCCACACTCCTCCTGGACAGAGGAGTGTGTGGTGGGCTACATACAGTCCGTAAGATTGCAAAGAGTCAGACACAACTGAATGACTAACACTGTTTATAACGCTATGTGTTAGGTTCTGGGATTACTTAAAACCAATTGTGATGTGATGAGCAACAGTTCCAAACAGTTTTAAAACTTCACTGACAGGCCCATGGTTATTTTGGTTATGCTCTTTGAGAAAGAGAGTAGATCAGAATAAATCTTTAGTTCATTCTGTCATGTGACTCTCTCAATCCGATCTAGATAACGCAGTGAACATTAGCATCTTCACTTAATTAAAACCAGTGTGTACAGGTGAAGTTCTGAAAGTTGTCTTTACCTGGTTCATTTCTGTCATCGTAAAGTCGCCGATGGGAAAATGAATCTGTTTTCCTTTTTCCACAGAAAAGGTAGCCAACAAGACTAAGCAGTGAAGCACCCAGAATAGCACCTAAAATGGCCCCAAATACTACTCCTGTATTTCTGTTCTCTAGAGGACAAAGAAAAAATAATTTACACATAAGAAGTAGAAACAGTTATTCAAAGAATAGAAATACATGTGGACTTTGTATAAGCAAAGTTTAACACTTTTTTTTTTAAAGATAATGGGTATATATATATATATATAGTGGGTGTGTGTGTGTTTTATAAAGTACTGAGTTTTGGGGATATATCAGAAATATATACTTCCTGATAAAGCTGTACTTCAAAATTTGAATTATCTTGAAACATTCCTAAGCCCTAGTTTTGTAACTGTCTCATTACATATTAACACTAATAGTACTGAAATGCCATGTGCATTCTCCAGTAAGATCTAACTTCTATGTTGAATTCTATATTGTTTTTAGTCAACTCTGAATCACTGATGAACTTTAATGATGAGATAGGCTTTGAGTTTGTTTCTATTCAGAATTAAAAAGCAAATGGGAGTAAGTAGGTGATAGAAATGAAATTCACCCCAATGAAAAGGCATTATGAGAAAAATAAATATATTCTCAAATATATTTTCAAATACAGGAAATATACCAAACAAAACAGAATGTTTGCTGTGCTTTGTACATTTCAAACAAATGTGTAGGTCTGAGTTTCAAGGAATCCAGAATTTCATTCTATCATCTCCTTTAACAAGCACCTTATTTGAAGGCTGTCATCAATAAATCACATAATACTCCCTGAATTCATGCTTAGCGCAATTTATTTTCAGCTTTAAAAAATAATTTCTCAAGAAGCTTATTAATTAGGTAGGCAAGGGTTCTTATAGGGTCTCTAATTCTATATCAGACTCCATTTATATACCAAGAAACATGTTGAAATTTTTTGACAACAGCAGCACATTTTTACTAAGCTGAAAGTGAGGCAAAGTTAACTAAATTTTCTTTTGATTAAAGAACAATGGTAGCATTAAGTACTCAATATTCTCTCTCTCTCTCTCTCTTTCTCTCTCTCTGTCTCTCTCTCTCTATATATATATAGTGTTAGAAAGGCAAAACAGAGCATAGTTTTATATGTATGAATGGCAGGATGTCTTAAAATTATAATATGTGTACACATATATATTGGTTGCAGTACTATACTAATCTTGGATTTCAAATTTTAAAACTTTTCTTGTACACTAACAACAGCTTTCAAATAGGAATTTGTATATATAATTTGTTTATATCACTAACATCTGTAGATAGGTTGTATGGAAATCAATTAGCTCATGGAGGGAAAAACAGTATTTTTTTTTTTTTAATTCAGGAAACAAAACCATGGTATATAATGAATCTTCATTATATATTAGAAATATTTTCTGCTTTATGTTTTAAAACTTGACTAATCCCCAGATGAAAACATAAATGTCCCCATAATACAATTTCCTTGTGATACTCACAGCTAAATTTTATTTTTATGGTATTCAGTAGGTACCAAATTAAAAATCAAGAAGGGTATCCTGTTGAATTTACATTTTTAAAATATCAGTGTTCTAGTCTCCTGTGATCGCTGTATGGTTTCAGGTAATTACCAAATTTATTCATTTCATTCTTTTTTCAAATCCCACATACATCTATTTTTAAACTTCCATTGAGTTGTATTCCTAAAAGCCTGGGAAATTTCATATAGTCTTTCTGAGATGCAGTAGTATTGTTACAATATCTTAAAACTGTACCATTACATCAGTTTCAGTTTCTTTTCAACTTAACTTATTTCTTATTTTTGGCCCACTGTTTCATCACATTCCCATACAGTAATGACTAGTGTCTATTGACTTAAGTCCAAAAATCCCTTCACTATTCACTATGAATATCGTGGCTGCTGCAAAATGAGAACCACTTGCACTATGGCATCCTCCTTTTTCTTCTAGAGTGGTGCATTCCTTAGGTGTAATAACTTATTTGGATATTCAATTTCATGCAAAAGGAAAATTAAATCCATTTATATTTACCTTCTTGGGGGTCTGACGTATTTGGAAAGATTTTTGAATTATTGGTGAATTTCAGGGTGGGATGTAAAGTTGTTTCTTGATAGATGGTAAACCCCTCCACGCTCTCTCTGGTTGTGGTAGGCCATCCATCTGTTACCATGGGAGTCACAATATGGTGTTTGGTCCTGAAGGGAGGTTGCTAACTGTAATGGAACTGTTGTCAGGAGCTTTCATGGTATCATTGATGGAAGACCGGGTAAAGTTTTCTGAAGATGCAGGAACTGTGGTATTGGGAGGGGCTGAAACTGGCAGAAGACTGTTATCTGCGATGGATGAGTTCCAAGGCAGTTTAGAAACAAAGCTGTGGATTGAGGGAGATTTTGGGGAAAGTGTAGGTATGAGTCTCGGACTCCTGGAAGAGTTGTCTGTTGACAGATTACTGTGGAAATCTGTTGCATGTGTTTTATTTGATGGATCCTCAAAAGAGAAATTACTTGCCTTGGGACTGGAGGTTTCTCTATTTTCTTTATCTGAGGTTAAATTTGCTTTACTTTCTAAAGGAACAGATTGATTTTCCCTTGTTTTTAAGTCTTCTGCAGTGCTTTCTGTTGTGTTTGGTTTTTGACCTTCTTCCCCATGGCTTCCAAACAGTAGTAAACTAGACAAAATTGAAATCAACAGAATTTTGGCTGAAGTCAACATTGTAATCTTCTTTGGTATTAGTGTTAATATGGAGAATCTGAAAGAAAATAAAAACCATTTGATTTATTAAATGAAGTATTGGGGTTTTTCTTTAATGGATCTACATTTCTAAAGTGATTTTAAAAAATATATAGAAAAAATATATAGAGACATAGTACTGAGATGACAGTATCATACCCTTTATTTAATACTGTAAATATAGGGCATGTAGAGCTTGCTGATTTCTTTAACCTATTTAAGGAAACATTTTTTATAAAGATGTAATTTGGAGTGTTTATTATAAAAATTATGCTATCAATTATACACTAAACATACCACTTTCAAGTGAGTCAGTCAGGAACTCCACTTGAAAGCATTTTATTAGGTCTTAATTTGAGTTACTTGAATTTGAGGTTAACATCCCTTTTTATTACATTATGTTTACTTCATGTTGCCCCTTTTCCTATTAACCCCAAGTTACAGAAAGTCAGGAAAACTCTTAGAATTAGAGTTCTTTCATTGTACTCTCTTATTGTACAAGTGAAGAATCTGATTGGGAGTATGTGTGGGAAAAGGTACCTAACTAGATCATGGCAGAGCTGGAGTTGGAAACCATGGCTCTGACTTCCGACCTGGGCACATCACATTGCCTCTTAAACGTGGAAGCACCACAGTTCATAGATAGGAGGATATGGGGGAGAGGTTTTGAATCTACATTGATATTGCAAATCTGGCTTCTTTATGAAAAACATATGAAAAAGAATTGTCATGTGAAGCAGTTGTTCTATCAAATCATAATAATCATACTAACTTCATAGTGTTCTGCAGACTAAATGAAATGATTTAAGTAGAAGTACTTTAAACCATATCTGGTCCAAAATAAGCAGTTAGTTAATTTCCATTTCTTATTATTAAAATATAACATTATTTCCATAAGTGTCTTAAAGTTTGTAATATCAACTCATTAGATCCTCACAATGATCCCTGGAGACAAAAAGAGTAGCTCACATTATCCTTATTTTGCAGATGAAGAAACTGACAGTCAGAGTGTCCTGTAATGAAAGCTAGTAAATGAAAAAAGCAGCAGTGAAAGCCAAGTTTGCTGACTCCAACCTAATTAGGTGTTAAATTTTTTAAGTATTTTTAATTTAAAAATAATTCTTAAAAAAAGTTAGACTATATTTGTATTTGTGATTATTTTGTTTATTTATAGTTCAGTCACTTTCTGTGATAATCAAGAAAATTCATTTAGATCCTAAAAATTTTTAACATAATTGGAAAATATATTATTAGTCTCCACTTATTACATGAGATGGTTTGCATATTTTCTCATTTAATTCTTAACAAAAACAATCAAACAATAAGGAAGAGGTTATTAATCCTACTTTACAGATAGTTAAATGGAAATTTTAAAATGTCAATAATGTATTCAAAACACAGCTAGTAGTTGAAAGATAGGGTTAGGATTCAGACCTTGGCATCAAAATCTCACACTCACTCATCTATATAATAGAAGCTACAAAGGAATAGAGATTGGTATCAGCTGGTTTTTAGAACTTTTCCCACAAGTGTTTACTTAGCATAGATTATAATAATAATAAAATAATCCAAATTTTATTTTAACCAGAGCTGTTGATAACCTCATAATTTTAATCACTGATAAAGTAGTGACTTCTGCCTGTGTGCTGTGCTTAGTCACTCAGTCATGTCCAATGCTTTATAACCTCATGGACTGTAGCCTGCCAGGCTCCTCTGTCCATGGAATTCTCCAGGCAAGAATACTGGAGTGGGCTGTCTTGCCCTCCTCCAGGGGTCTTCCCAACCCAGGGATTGAACCCAGGTCTCCCGCATTGCAGGTAGATTCTTTACCGTCTGAGCCACCTTCTTCATTTAGTACCTCTTAAACATACTAAAGTACACCTTTATCCTAATTTAGAAATTCCCAGCAGTTGTCTCCATGGTTTCTAAATGAACACTTTTACCTTGTAATTTACAGATTAACATTAACAAAATAGGAACAATTATCCCCAGTACCTGAAGTTCACCAATATTTAATTAAAATATTGCTTCACCTAGCACATTTAAAATGCAATTCAATTTAGTTTAAAAATACTCAAATGGACATCTTCCGAAACATCTCTTTCCTGTTAACTCTGTCAAGTTCATAGTATACTTTATAGCCTCTTTCACTGTCTCTTGCCATGGATCTGATTCATTTTGCACTGTATTTGGTCACTTGTTTGGTTAGGCAGTTTGATTTGCTTTCCCTAAACCTAGGCTTTCTGATTATTTTGTCTTCACAAAGAAGCGGTCAACAGAGGGGACCAAAAAACAAACCTTGGCCGTTCATCTAATTTTCTCATAATGTCACATAAGGATTGTTGCAAAGTGCTTTTACTCCCTTCCCGTAATGAGAATCCACATATCTAGAGTCAACAAAGTGAGTTTTGTTGTTCCTGTTTCACTTTGCCTGTAACATGGAACCACCAAGGGGATCACTCTACCTTTTACCCAGCGTTTGATTATAACTTGAAAACCTCAGGTATCAACACGCCAATGAGCCAAGCAGTCTGTTATGCCTATAATTTATTTCCAGGGAAACAGGAGAAAGTAAAGAATGGGATAGGACAGTACATTGTGAATGCTATTTGCAACTTATTCAAAAATTAATACACTCGTGGGTAAGGCTTTTGTGAGTACTGATTTGTTCTGTTGTCCCAGAATGGTAACTGGGGACAGCTTTGCTTCTGCCCTCTGGCTTCTGAGAGAACCAGGTTGCACCTCCTACTCAGGTCCGTTCATCTTAAAGGGACAGAAGCAGCCAGGAATTGAAGCCATCAGCTTTTCAGAACACTGGCACTGGATTTTTGCTGGGGCAAGGACTAAGCAATTTTGGTTAAGTGCGACCCCATGTTCCGCTGGAGTAGGAAACGGCAACCTACCCCAAAATTCTCTTCTGAAAAATTCCGTGGAAAGAAGAGCCTGGTGGTCTATGATCCACGAGGTTGCAAAGAGTCAGCCATGACTGAGCACAGACCCCATTCTGAATGGAGCAAAGCATATTACAAATAGGGAAGATTAACGTTAGTGGCACAGAAACTGCAGAGGACAAATGAAAGAAGTCTATATTCTTTACAGCTTTCTTTCAGCCTCCTTCCTTCTCTAGTGAATATATTTAAACTCTGTTGTCTGTCTGCTGTGTAAAGTTATGCTAGATAATGCTGTGTTCCAAGTTCATCAGTCAACAAGGTGCACAGTGGAGGCAGAGAGAATGTGGGGATGAAAGAAAGTGAATTTGGAGAGAGAGAGAGGAAAAAACAACAGGAGAACCAGATAGCATCATTTCTCCTATTCTTTGCCCTATCTTGCCCTGAGGTAGAAATTCCTAAGATGAATTTTCAGGATGTAGCCTAGGAACAGAGATAAACTCATTATGAACCTGAAAAACTTCCAAGATTAGAATTATTATAAAGGGACTAGAAACAGAGAGAGAGAGGAGGATTTCCATCCAATTTGTGATACGTTATACAAAGATTCTAAATCTTTCTGAATATATTGAAATGTTTCTAAGGCTTAAAACTTTTAAAATACACTTTCAGATAGTGTGAGTTTCACTTTTTTTTTAAAAATAATTCCTCTATCCAAAGAAAACAAACGCTATTTTCTCTTGTCTTTGGTGTTGGCACTAAAAAGTGGTTTCACATTACTGCTCTTGTATAGAGGGTTTCAGGAGGTGGTGATAAGGGAAGAAAAAAAGAAAACTTGTGGCCATCAAGGGAAGCAAAGCCACATTCAATGTTCATAAAATTGTTGCCCCTTAATTTTGTAGAGTTATTATTCTGCCCAGCCCTCCTGTTATAACTGAGTCATACCTATTTTGCACTGAGCTTTAAAACTAAGGAGGTATCCTGGTTTCTGTCAAGTAATTAAGCCATGCAAGGGAAGAGGAATGCTAGTTATTCTAAACTAAACCAAAATCAGAAATTTTAAAGAAAACCATCACTATAAGGTGCACTGAGAAGATGTGTAAAATCATGTTTCTATAGTGAAACAACTAAAGAGTATATTCTGTTCTGCTTCTCTCTGTTGTTTGTGATCATTCTTATTGTAGATCTCAGGCTACCAACTAAGACAGATGAGTTTTGCTTGTCTTAGTCATAAGAAACAGCGTGACATGTAGCTGGTATCCCAGGCAGAACTCACATTTTACTCAGAGTGGACTTTCCAGTCTTGCATTATATTTTGCTGTCCCTCACTGAAAAAGCCACAGTAAATGAAGACGTAAGGAATTATGCTTCTAGAGATGCCTTTTGTGAGAGGGTTTTAAGGGAGAGAAGACTTAACTAGCCAGAAGGTAGGATTCTATTGGGAATCTATATCATTTACTTTATTTGATTTTAAAAGGAAGAAATAAACAAAAAGGAAAACATGACTTTCCTTCAGGAACTAATACATTTCAAGAGTTTGAGAACATCATTCTAAGACAGAGAAATGTATAAGCCCAGAAAAATATATAGAATGTCATACTCCCTGCAAACTTGGGCATTTTCAATCATAAACTTCAATACTGAAATAATTAGGTGGAAGAGTGTTAAGTTTGAAAGATTGTGTCTCCAAAAGAAATATTCTGGACCCAAATTCCCGGGTTTTCAGCCTTCTATTGTTTCACTATTTGCAGAAACGTTCTCTATGGGTTGGTTAGAAGACAGTGGTAAGCATTATATCGACCTTTCTGTAATAAAAGAATCCTTACACAGCCACAAACTGAAAATAATTATAAGAAACTTAATGCCTGTCTTTGATCCATGGGAGGTCTTTTGCAGCAACCAGCTTAGCCTTTTAGATTTCCATTGAGTGCTCTACATGTGCACATACCATGTTAAATAAAATATATACACATCATTTTGCCAATTTTTGATTAAGAAGATCTTTGGTAAAGATATAAAGCTTAATAATAATTCCTTGCATTAGCAGATTGTTTTCAAAAAGCTGTTGTGTTCTAATACTTCAGCAAGAACCATTGAGCCAAATGCATAATTTAAATCTAAATACTCAGTTTATATTCTCGCAGCCACTTCTGCTTTAAACATTTTGAAGCTTTTTACTAAGATCTGACTTAAGGAAATTCGCCCTTGCAATCATGTATGTTTGATGCAAGTTTTTTTCTTTAACTCTTCAGCTGGTTTCATCATCTAGAGAATTTGGCAATAATTCTTAAAGTTAACTCACTTAGCATGAATGCTCATTTGGAAGGTAATTACTTGATGAAACAGCTACCTGTCTTCACAAAGGGTCTCTGTAGTTACTTGCCAGACTGTTCTGCCAAAAGTTCAACTGGCTTTGATTCTCTTTGGTAAATAAGAGAAAGAGAGAGATGAGACCAAGGATCTGATATAATCCAGCATGCACTTACCTTCAGGTCTAGGAGGTGTTTACAAACAGAAACTGGAGTATCACAGCCGTCCTGACCGCAGTGAGTCTGCCATGCATGAGAGAAAGCCGATGGGTTAAGTGCACAGATGTCCCACTGCGCAGGAGGGTGCCAGAGAAACGAAGTTAGGTGAGGCTGGCTGTATCTTGCTTGTGTAATAGAGCACCCAAGAACCTGACTGACCTGCTTCCAGCTGTCAGCATGAAGCTATCACCTCATTCAGGCCTTTAAAAAAAAGAGAAAAAGAAAGCCCAACCCTCCAGCTTTCATAGGTTGGTTGTTTTGACTTCGGGACAGGCTAGTTCTCTTTTGGGTGTTGGAAAACAAAGGACATACATTTCTTGCCCTCAGTGAAAAAAAGTGGGACAGAGAATTTGGTCCTGGTCACTGCTGTATCAGGGATTTGTGACACATGCTGGTTTCCCCCTTTGCAGATGAGGAAGCCACAGTGAGTCAGTCCTGCACCTGTTGCTCCAGTGACCTGACCTGCATGCTGTTCTCCAAACACATAAACAAATCTTTCTTTCCCATTGTGGGGATGCCCGATTTGTGTACTCACAACCTGAATGGAGAAAGTGTTGTCTGCTGTGCGCTGAAACTAGATTTAGGATCACTGTGCATCAGATCCTTGAGACAGCTGTAAAATATTAAGTTAGAAATCAGCACCCGGATTGAGGTGGGGTTTCTTGCTGACTCTCGGAAGTTTGGGGGAGGTGGTAACTGGGGCCTGACTGAGAATGGCCAAGTGATCCCGAGTAATCCTGGCAGCCTGCTCAATTAGTTTCCATCCTGTGTTCTCTTTGCTTTTCCTCTCAACTTAGAAGCCAGAGAGTTTCAGAAGAGCCTGAGTAATGCTTGATTAAATACTAGAGTTGAATAACAACCTGGCATACTTCCTTTGACGGCTTATAAAAGGGAGAAGAGTGAAACTGCACTTTCTGGGAGATTCCGCACATCAATATTTGGGGACAGGCACCAGGCTCTGTTCAGTTCAGCAAGGCTGAGGTTCATGCTTAGTTTCTGTTGCGCAGGGAGAGAGGTTTCCAACTGCTGAGAGAGAAAATGAAACTTTAGCTAAGGTTCAGGGGCTTTAAATTGAATGCAAATAATCTGCCCAGTTAATTGGCTTCAAGAAAGAACAAGGTAATTCTATAGTTTCAAATTTTCTGAAGCCCCAAGTCCTTCAGAGTTTGATTAGAAATTAAACCAATTAGCCTAAAATATATTCACTCAAAAGATATTTAAGCTATATCTGCACTGGTAGGAAGAAAAGCAAGTTCAGTTTAATGAAATAATTAGTTACTGAGAAATGGCTTAATGAAAATTCAATTGGTTATTTTCAGATTAGCTAGTTACTAGGGAAAAAAATTCAATTGAATAAATATTTTTATATCTGTGCTTAGAGAACTGAACATGACTTGGCAGGATTGGGTGTACTGTACATACCCTTAGGGATTTTCCTAGATATGTGCATGAATACATTACCATGTTCTACTTAGCATAGTAATCATGGCCTATACCAGGCAAGGAAATTACAAGGTACTTCTGCTACAACTCTGCTCTCACTGCCACAAGAGTCAAAGTTAATCTCCGGTGACCCTCTTTTCTGAAGACGCTAGCTGTGGCCTCAGAATCCTTTTCACAACTGCCCTCCTGACAACCTTAACCAATGGAGTAGACCTGACCCTAGAGATAAACGTTGTTTACCTTCCCTGTCATGAGCACATCTGGAAGCAAAGTTATAAAATGAAAACTATGCATAAATTTAATGCCTCAGTTATTACTTAGCTCACGTAGTTGTGATCAGACACCTTTATGGAAGCACCTGAGTTGGAGTTAAAAAGTAATTTCTTGCCAAACAAACAAGTCTTGCTGAGATGCATTTCCAGGTGTACCTGTGCATGATACCGCAGTCTAGGAAAGACCTATCCCATTTTGGGCCAGAAGAACTCAACAGTAAGGGACAATTACGCAACAATTTCACCCGCCAAACCAGCTGAGATGACATACTATGCAATGCTTACATAATTTGTGTTGTATTTACTTACCTTCTATGGAGGCTTGTATCTAGCACTCTCCAATTGCTTTACACCCATTAATTAAACCTCACAATACATAATGGAAGAAGAAGGACTGCCTCTTTGTCTTAAATGGTGGAATCACTCACCAGTGGAGTTTCCAGAACATGAAGTCACATTATTGTCACTGATGGATCTGAAAACAGAACCAGATTGGGCTTGGGACCATGTCTCAGATAAAACCAAAATATTATTCTAGGTCCAAAATGGTATCTTATTTTACAAACCCTGTTGCGTCACATATGTGATATTGACATCACACATATGGAATTTGTTTCCATAGGTTAAATTCATTACTAGCAGGTTATGAGCTTAAAGCAGGTTCTATGTTGAATTTATGTTTTGTCTCCCCAGAGGAACATAGATTTTTAAGCAATAAAAAAATTTTTGAGTAAAAATAAGGTAATATCATGGTTATATTATCTGAGGATATGTCAGTGATATTCTTTACAAGTACAATGGAAATTGGCGACTGGAAAATTTCTTTGGGATGTTAACAGCTGTTTTAGTATTCTGTTAGAAGAGAAGTAGAGGGATCATTCTCATGAGTGCTAATTCTTGTTTAGCATACAAGGTTTTTGTTTTTTTTTTTTCCTAAGGCATATGGTATTATAGTATGATCTTCATTTAACTGTACTTCTTGGAAAGGTTAACACTCTATTTTGGTGCTAAGGACAATGCCTTTTGTTAAGCAGAGGTTTTGAAATAGCATATACATGGCATACATACATGCATAAATGGGGATCTGATGAAGGTTATAAATTGGACATGTCAGATACAAACTTTAATTCAGGCAGAGTTCAAGGAAGTGAATTACATAACCGTAACAAAACCTGTTGCATTCCTATCTACACATTTAAAAGAACATGTTTTCTCAGTAAACATCTTTATAAAAACAAGAAATTAAAATGAAGTTGATGCTGAAACCTATCTGATTGTAATAAGTAGTAGGTGTCCATGGATACCTGGATTGATTGAAAAACAAAAAGACCATTGACTTAACAACTTAAAAGAAGCACTTATAATAAAATCTTATATTTTAAGCTTAATATTTATTAAATTTTGGAATGAATTCTATTGTTTTATTAATTGAAGTGATAATCCAGGAGTTTTAAAGAGACTTATATACATTCTGATGTTTAAGATTGTTTTAATTATTTTAATTTCTGTCTGTATTTTTTGTTTCAAAGAAGTATGACAAGGTAATCAATAAACATTTTTCAGGCATAAATATAAAGGATAATATTCTGAGGTAGAAATAGAATAGAATTGGATTTAAAGACAAAATGGAGCCATTAAAATGTTTCAGTAGATAAGAAGAGCCTTCTGAAAGTCTATATCTTAAAGGGTTATGAATTAGGTATAAAAGACCAACATAAAAGTTGTATTTTAAAATGTCAGTTTTTATAATTCACCGGAAATTGCATCGTTTGCCACAATTAACATATATGATGAAAATAAATTTTGGATGTCATCAGTTCAGTTCAGTTGCTCAGTTATGTCCGATTCTTTGCGACCCTGTGAATCACAGCACGACAGGCTTCCCTGTTCATCACCAACTCCTGGAGTTCACTCAAACCCACGTCCATCGAGTCAGTGATACCATCCAGCCATCTCATCCTCTGTCGTCCCCTTCTCCTCCTGCCCCCAATCCCTCCCAACATCAGAGTCAACTCTTCGCATGAGGTGGCCAAAGTACTGGAGTTTCAGCTTTAGCATCATTCCCTCCAAAGAACACCCAGGACTGATCTCCTTTAGGATGGACTGGTTGGATCTCCTTGCAGTCCAAGGGACTCTCAGGAGTCTTCTCCAACACCACAGTTCAAAAGCATCAATTCTTCGGGTGCTTAGCTTTCTTCACAGTCCAACTCTCACATCCATACATGACCATTGGAAAAACCCTAGCCTTGACTAGACGGACCTTTGTTGGCAAAGTAATGTCTCTGCTTTACAATATGCTATCTAGGTTGGTCATAAGTCATAAATATATATAATATGATACATAGTTCTATAAACTTATTTGAGGTTACAAAAATTTTGAAGACCACTGATTTAATGTGTTAATTTTCCACTAATTTCTAAGGATTCAGAATATTTTATTGGGCATTTTTCTATAATAATTAGGGCCTGGGCCCGCCCACGGCATCAACGTGCAGAGCGCCGCGCGCCCGGGTCCCTGAGCTGTCCCCTCGCGGCCATGGAAGCCAGATGCTCCTTCTGCTTTTGCTTCCCATGATGGGTGGCCTTGGGAGCTCGAATTAAAAAAAAAATAAAAAATAATTAGGGCCTGACACAGTAACAGTTTTACTCTCTTCTAGTTCCATTAAAGGAAAAAAAAAAAAAAAAAAGCCGGAGAGGGTTTCAGAGCTTTTGCCAAAATGTGATGGAAACATTTCAAAAGTAAATATTACTTTCTTCAGAATGTTACCATTGCCACTGTGCTCATACTCTACTCTGTATGTTACTGCAGTAGATTTGTTAGCATAAGGTGGCCCTACCAAATCTTTATTTGGTGTGAGAACTCTGCGGCTCCTTCTCTGGCTGTGTTCTCTGTTGAATCCTGGTCCTGCTACTTACTGGTTTTGTAACCTGAACTGTCATATCTGAAGACTACTTTCTCATTTGTAAAATACAGAATGGGATATCTACCTCCTAGGTAGATATCCTAGACAATGGGGAACCAAAAGATAAAGTAGGTAAAGTATTATGTGTTGCTTGACACTAAATAAGGGCTTATCAATGGTAATTACAATAATTTTAAAGATGGTAATTTCATTACAGAATCTTTAGATGGCCATTGCCTACTTTATCAACTATGTGATGTATTTTGATATGAATTTAATTAAATCAAGTTACAACTGGTTTTAAATATAATAAAGTGGCAAAACTGGCAGATTGATAATATTGCAGTTTATTTTTCTACCTTTAAGAAGAGATCCAAGTGATTTATCAATCCTGCCTTTAAAAAAATCAAGATGGATAATTAAAAAATCCTGTCATTTCTAATTTGTTTCTTTCTGGTTTGAAAAGTTAGAGTAACTAAGTAATAACCTCACAACTTTGCCAACAAAGGTCCATCTAGCCAAGGCTATGGTTTTTCCAGGAGTCATGTATAGACGTGAGAGTTGCACTATAAAGAAACCTGAGTGCCGAAGAATTGATGCTTTTAAACTGTGGTGTTGGAGAAGACTCTTGAGAGTCCCTTGGACAGCAAGGAGATCCACCAGTCCATCCTAAAGGAGATCAGTCCTGAGTGTTCATTGGAAGGACTGATGTTGAAGCTGAAACTCCAATACTTTGGCCACCTGATGTGAAGAGCTGACTCATTTGAAAGACCCTGATGCTGGGAAAGATTGAAGGCAGGAGGAGAAGGGGACGTCAGAGGATGAGATGGTTGGATGGCATCACTGACTCAATGGACATGGGTTTGGGTAAACTCTGGGAATTGGTGATGGACAGGGGAGGCCTGGTGAGTTGCGGTCCATGGGGTCACAAAGAGTGAGACACAACTGAGCGACTGAACTGAACTGAACTGAACCTCATAACAAAAGAGTTTTTAAAAAGAGTTTATTTGCTGAGTGTTCTCAGCACTGAGCCATGACCTGGAGAGGAACAGAGTGAGGAGAGAGTGAGATACCTAGGCTAGGTCTATATACTTTAAGAATCCAGATTTATTCCTTGGCTCAAAAGCAGGGACAGAAGAAAAAGAAGTTATTCATGACCTAAAGGGGATTTTGACATTAAGTTCATGGGCAAAAAATAACAATGACAAGTGTTTTTCTCATCTCTTTAGAAGACTAGGAGCAATATAAACATTTTGCAGAGAACAATGAAAACATGTTAGGTTTAACTAAGCTGACAGTTCTATAAGCTCTTAGCTACAGTAAAAGGAAGGCAGTTTTGTGTTGCATCAGGAGAGAATCCTTATTAAAAACATTTAGTGTTGTCGTAAATCCTCTTCTCTGAATGAATACTTTAAACCAATAACCCTGCTATAGGTGTCACAGTGAGCTGGTCTTCTAGGGTCCAGTTCATTTGGGGACAAGTCTACTATATTTTCTGAACTTTTGCAGCATTACTAGTACAATAATAATAACTTAATTTCTTGACCATGGAGTTGTTGAGGATTTTGTGAGTAAGTATGTGTAAAACATTTGAACAGGCTATCTGGAACATTTGTGTCTGATGCACAGTAGCTATTCATTGAAAGAAGATACACAATTTTGGAAGCTCTCTTTAGGAAAAAATGCAAAATAAAAATATCAAAAGTTTACAAATTTTAAAAATTTCAAATGCTACATAAAATCAAAATTCATAGAAGTAATAATATTTTAATTAATTAGTTGCCTAACACATCTCCGTAAGTGCTTTTTGTCTTACTTTTTTATCTGCATTTTTTTTTAATTATCTCTGCATGTCTTAGTCACTCAGTCATGTCCAACTCTTTGCAACATCATGTACTGTAGCTTGCCAGGCCCCTCTGTCCATGGAGTTCTCCAGGCCAAGAATACTGGCATGTGTTGCCATTTCCTTCTCCAGGGCATCTTCCTGACCCAGGGATAGAACCTGTGTCTCCTGCATTGCAGGCAGATTTTTTACTGTCTGAGCCACTAGGGAATCCCAATCTCTGTGTACGATGTTTAAAAAGATATTTCATGGAAGGAATGGAGAAGTCATTCAGTTTTTCCTCTTCCTCTAGCACAATTAATTGAAAATTATTTTATTATTTTGACAGTATTTTAAAAAGATTTATTAATTTGTTTTGCTGCCTCAAGTCTTGGCTGTGGCACACGGGATCTTCATTGCATCATGTGGGATCTTTGAGGATGGTACACAGATTCTCCAGTTGTTGAGGATGGTGCCCAGACTCTCCAGTTAAGGTGTGGGGCTTTGTTGCTCCACAGCATGTGGGATCTTAGTTCCCTGATCAGGGGTTAAACCTTTGTTCCCTAACATTGCAAGACAGATTCTCAACTGCTGGGCTACCAGGCAAGTCCCCATTATTGGCAGTTTTGAAAGGCTTATTTCAACTTCATAATTGATAATGCCATGTGCATTTTTAATGTTGGAACTCTGAGAAAATCTCTAGTGTGTTTCATATATGACTTAAAGTTTGTGAAATAATTCCCATGGAGTAGTTTCTGGCCCCATATATTGTAGCTCTTATTTCTCTTCCATTATCAGTACTGGATACCAAGAACAAGTGCATCTCTTCATACATCCCCTAGCCTGGCACCTGAAAGAGTCAGCATGTAACTGGAGGAGTACCTCCGAAGCCATTGCTACATTAGGATAACTGGCAATGATTGAACAACACTTAGAAGTGCCTGCAAATCACATAAACATATCTCACTAAATGCAAACTAAATGTATCCCTAATTATTGAAACCTTGCAATACTTAGCTATCAAAAACACTTGGCCACTCCCTCAGCCATATTTGGAAAAATCAGAGATTCTGGCTATGTCTACAGGGAACTATTAGACACA
The DNA here is from genome assembly GCA_006408695.1 of Aepyceros melampus. NCBI lineage: Eukaryota > Metazoa > Chordata > Mammalia > Artiodactyla > Bovidae > Aepyceros > Aepyceros melampus. Next base: position 208,352 of record SJXQ01004542.1, read on the forward strand.
TCAAAATTGTAAATAGAAACAGTTTAATTATTCTGGGACTGAGTGTTTACTTGAATGTGAACCAAGAAGCATTATGCTTACTTCTGCATGTCCATCTTCACAAATTCAGATATAGTGGTCTAATAAGGGAAAAATAATAGTCTTTTCAGACAGTTAAGTTATAACGTGTCAGATTTTTATTTGAGTTTGACTGCAAAGGAAAAGTCTTCTAAAAGACCAATGCAAAGATTTCTATCTTTGTAGAGACATTTATAAGAAAATTGTTAGTAATCATTTTTAGACTCCAAAGAAAACAAAAAAGAGTGTCAGACTCTAGACTTCCCAATTAATAGGTCACTCTCAATCTCATTTAGGTCTATTAGAAATCTGCTCAAACATTTTGTCTGTGATGCGAATTTCTTCCCAGAAGGATGTTGTAGATTATGTAGCTCAAAAAGTTCTGGATACCATATCAGACCATGTTTAGCAATAGTTTTCTTTTAGTGTTGAAAAAGGTCAGTGTTTGGGTTAGATTTGAATTTCAGCCAAGTGACTTCCTCAGGTAACTTAATCTCCAAGAGCTTCGATTTGCTTCTCTACTGAAGGAGATAATCATCTTTATTTCACCTGGGTTGTTGGGGAAATGATAGGAGCTAATTAAAAATATGTCTAACACAAAGTCTGGAAATTTGAAAGTGCTCTATAATGGTAGTTTTCTTCTTCCTCTTTGAGACTATGATGCAACTCATTTTTTTTTCCTTTGTGCACTCTCATAATAGACATTGTGCTCTCAAAACTAATTTTGAATTGAATTATTTATTTAGCAGTGGTCCCCAACCTTTTTGGCACCAGGGACAAGTTTCATGGGCTTCCCTGATGGCTCAGTTGGTAAAGAATCTGCCTGCAATGCAAGAGACCCTGGTTTGATTCCTGGGTCGGGAGGATCCACTGGAGAAGGGATAGGCTACCCACTCCAGTATTCCTGGCTTCCCTGGTGGTTCAGCTGGTAAAGAATGTGCCTGCAATGTGGGAGACATAGGTTTGATTCCTGGGTTGGGAAGATCCCCTGGAGAAGGGAACAGCTACCCATCCCAGTATTCTGGCTTGGAGAATTCCATGGACTGTATAGTCCAGGGGGTTGCAAAGAGTCAGACATGATTGAACAGCTTTGACTTCACTGCACATCACCAGTTTTATGGAAGACAGTTTTTTGTTGGACCAGGGGCAGGGGAATGGAGTCAGGATGATTCAAGTGCATTGCATTTCTCATGCATTGATTTCTAATCTGATGCCACCACTGATCTGACAGGAGGTACTGGTCCGTGGCCCAAAGGTTGGGGACCTCTGCTCTAGAGGCAGCTTTACTGTCTTAAATACAAAAGAAGAAAAAGAACAATATAAACGGTTTGCTGGGTCACCAGAAAAAGATGGGCAGTGTTATGACAGATATGACTGAATTTTTATAAAACAGTCAAAATATAAATAATTGTAAAAGCATGTTTCCTACAGAAAAATATATAATAGCTTTATTCAATGAAACCAAGAACTTTGTCTACCAAGTTCCCTATGTACAATAACTAACAGAATGTTGAAAAAAGATTATTATAATCTATTATGGGATTTCCCTGCTAGCTCAATGGAAAAGAATTTGCCTGCCAGTGCAGGAGATGTAGCTTCGATCCCAGGGTCAGGAGAGTCCCTGGAGAAGGAAATGGCACACTCCAGTATTCTTGCCTGGAGAATCCCATGGCTAGAGGAGTCTGGTGGGCTATAATCCACGGGGTCGTAAACAGTTGAACGTGACTTAACAAAGAAGCAACAACAACATGGCCTATTATATTCTCAAATGAATGAATAATAGTTAGATGTTAAATCACTTATAAATTATACCTTAATTTAAGGTTAATTTGTACAACACCTCTAAGAAGATGATTTTGCTATTGTTGTGTTTAAATTGTGAAAACAAAGGCTTATCATTTTTCATTCATTTGTCCAAGGTCACATAATTAGAAAAGAATATAGGTAGTTCTCAAAACCAGAACATCTGTACCCCAAGCCATGCTCTTTCTCCAGCACCACATTGTCATTCCTAGATGGTCTTTTGGGGGTCATTGTAACTTGATCAAGAAGATAAATTGTATTTATTGTAAAAATATAGTAATTTCTTTGATAGTTGTTGGCATTCACCTATGATGCCAAGTACATTTCTAAGGATTCAATTCCAGGGGGATGTTTATAAGGTGAAAAGGCAAATATTTAACCATGCTTGGAACTAGGACTCCTTACTGGACAATCAGAATGGATATTGACTTTAGTTATGGAGCACTTTCCTGGAGGCCAGAGCTGTTCCAGGGGTTAACGCTACATGTACCTCCTCCTGGTGAAGGTTTCCTGGAGAGGAAGGGCCAACCTGTGAAGGGCATGATGCCTTTAGAGGGTTCAGTTATGGATTTTTTTTTCTTTTTCCCTGTCATAAATGAACAACCAGGTTCATTTATGACAGAAAAAGAGAAAAGAAAAACAAAAACAAAGAATGGATGCTTTGGAATTGTGAAGACTCTGGAGAAGACTCTTGAGAGTCCCTTGAACAGCAAGATCAAACCAGTCAATCCTAAAGGAAATCAATCCTAAATATTCATTGGAAGGACTGATGCTGAAGCTGAAATTCCAATACGTTGGCCACCTGATGCAAAGAGCCAACTCTGTTGAAAAGACCCTGATGCTGGGAAACAATGAAGGCAAAAGGAGAAGGGGGCAGCAGAGGATGAGATGGTTAGATAGCATCACCAACTCAATGAACATGAATCTGAGCAAACTCTGGAAGATAGTGAAGGACAGGGGAGCCTGACATGCTGCAGTCCATGGGTTGCAAAGAGGTGAACATGACTTAGCAACTTAACAAAAACAAATGGTTGTATCTCTGAGTGTCAGCAACATGTCAGCCCTAAATACACTTCTTTAGTAAAATACTTTGGATGGGATTGCCAAAATTGAAGTAGTGACTGTTTATGAATGTGGAATTGTAGGTGACTTCTATTCTTTACAGTTTAATTTACTCATTCAGCATACGTTTACTGAAAGCCTTATAAATGGCAGGCATTCCTAGATTTCAGAAGTAAGACAGGGGCTGTTTCTGTTACTTTCATTGGTGTTATAGTTATAATCAGAAAATATTCCACAGAGTTAATTAAAGAAGTTATATCAAATATATGAATGGTAAGAAGAAGAAATGTCCTGAGAAAAATAAATCCAGAACTTTAAAAAGATTAAATTGTATTTATTAAAAATGCATGGCAAAATAGTTAACAAGTTATTTGTGTAGACACCTAATTTTTTAGTAATTCATTTAATATCCATTTTAATGTAACAGGTGCTACTGAATGCTTATTTAATGTATAAATGCCAATACGATATTGAGTGACAGGAAGAGTAAACTTAGAGAGACACATTCCATCAAATTTAAGAGTCTGTTCTGGTCAAGACTGTGGTGAGAGTTCTCATATTTTAATATAGCACAATGCTATTTATGTGTAGCTTTTTATTTCTTAATGAACTTTCCTATGGGGAAGAATGTCTGATTTTAGAAATTGGTAAGGATTTTAAGTGCTTATATCAAATACTGGCCTTCTCATATTTTTAGAACATATATATGCATTGTTTTATTTCTTATTTAGTATTTTTAGAGAGACAGAAAGAGAGGAAAATTAGAAGTAAAGTTAGAAAAAGATTCTGTGTCTTTGGACAAAGAGGAAATTTAACCAGACAAGAAGATCTTGACTAGCCAGTTCTACAACTAACCAGTGGTGACTGAGTCAAGTACAGTCCAGCCCAAATATTCAAAATCTACTATTTCACACATAGGCTGTTTCCATTGATTAATCTACTAGTATTCATGCATAAAAAGCCCTACTAATTGCATTTCTGTAAGGCATTAACCAGAAAATCAATAACTTATCCTAAGCAGGAAAATTTAAAATGTCCCATATTCATGGATCTTCTGTTAATTGTAGAACCTGTTTAGTGAGGTTTCTGTTTCTACCTCATGTATAGTGATGTTGCAGTGCTGTGTGGGGAGAGCACATTATGCTTGCAGATGTCGCTGAAAAAATATCTAGGGAATGGAGGACTCTTTAGTTGTTCTTGGGTGTTGTCCCCATTGATGAGGCCAAGCATCTGCTCTGACACAATCTCATTTCAGCTGGGTCTCCTTTTAAGAAGGCTTCAAATCCTTATCTCTTCTGGTGAAAATACTACTTGGAATTCTTTCGGGGGCTCAATATATTCAGACATACTTAACTTCATTTGTGTTTGGAACTGACTTCTTGCCCCTGAACCCCCTCTCATTAGCAACTCCCCTTCTTCAAAGTATAGTGAAGTAGTTTTTAAAACTTTTTCAACAATAATTATTTTTTCCAAATAAAATTTGAACATGACAGCTCAATATATATTTATATAAAGAAAGGGATTCTCTGTCAAGGGACTCTCTTTCTTCCAATGTCTTCAGTGAAATTCCATGGAGCATTCCATGAAAACCTCTGGAATAATGCAAAGAATACTTGTACAGGAATTAGAGTTGCAATCCCTGAATTGTTCAGTAATTAAGTTCATTTATTAAACATTTTTAATGTGCAAAGCACTAAAATGCTAAGGGGAAAAGGCCCTCAAGAGACTTAAACCTCAAGTGTGGGAAAAAACAGGTACAGGAAAAAGTTCTAGATGCTTTGGCAAGGTCAGTGATATATATTGATCACTCTGGAGTTTGTTTTTTGTAAATTTAAAATAAATAACTTCAAACTACACATAGAACTGTGCTTTTAAACTGTGGTGTTGGAGAAGACTCTTGAGAGTCCCTTGGACTGCAGGGAGATCCAACCAGTCCATCCTAAAGGAGATCAGTCCTGGGTGTTCATGGAGGGACTGATGTTGAAGCTGAAACTCCAATACTATGGCCACCTGATGTGGAGAGCTGATTCATTTGAAAAGACCCTGATGCTGGGAGGGATTAGGGGCAGGAGGAGAAGGGGATGACAGAGGATGAGATGGTTGGTGGCATTGCCGACACAATGGACATGGGTTTGGGTGGGCTCTGGGATCGTGATGAACAGGGAGGCCAGGCGTACTGCGGTTCATGGAGTCGCAAAGAGTCGGACACAACTGAGCAACTGAAGTGAACTGAACACGTAGAACCTTAACTACTGTTACATGCTTGACCCTGTGATTCTGTAACTCACTGCCATTGAATTTGGATCACAAGGGAAAGCCTCTGGAAATGATCGTGAGACATGAAGGTACAAGGACTGGATGCAGCATGTGCATCTGTGAAATTTTTGTAATGTTGAGAAAAGTATGCGTGATAGTCAGTGGGATAGTGAAAAAATAAATGCATAGTTGCTAAGGAGCAGAATTACTGGGAAGATCATCTTTAGCTATTCTGAAATGCTCTTCTACCTCCACGATGCACAGGAAACCCAGCTTTTCCCTGATAACTAAGCTCCCTTTTCCACTGAAGGCCTCATCCTCCAGCTTCATCTCTAATCCAGTTCACAAGATCAAGGTCATGCTAACAGAAGTCTCTGCTTATTTAGTCCAATAAAAAGAATCACTCTCCATTGAGAGTGCATGTTAATAATTTACATAGAAGAAGGTAATGGAAGAAAAATTGCAGCTGTATGAATTTAATACAAATGTTAATTTTAATTATTTAATAATATGATGTAAATGCATCAATTTGAAGAAGAAAGGCAGACAGAATGTGATGCTCAGGTAAGAATTATGATAGCAATATTATTATTCTTGTTTATAGCCACAGTCTTCCTGGAGTTTTGGAAAAGGAGAAGAAGTACACTAACCTATACTTGGGACCTTATTGAATGGGAAGAAGAGGAGGTAAGATGTTAAGAGACCAGGAGATAAGAAACTGGAATAACATATATGTAGGAAATCACTCACTGCCTTAATGTCTAAGCAGGAAGCAGCTAAACACAATTGAGTTTTCCCTTGATTTTTTTTTTTTGTTTTATTAACAACATTGTTATTTTATGAATATAAGACACCAATGATGAAATATGTACTTTTTTCAGAGCACTTCTATAATGTTTCCTTAAATTCCATCAATGGAAAATCATGCTAATTAAAATATCGCTTAGGGTTTATTTGGAAATTATCTTGCATCTAATTTTTTACAAGTTGCTTCTTTGCCAAGACTCGACATAGAAGTAAGCCAAATTCCAAGAATTTAGTCAATATTGGATGATTTTTTAAATTTATGCCTTAGCTATTTAATTAACTTTAGTTTTTCTCGTAGGAAACCCTTCGTCCCCAGTTCGAAGCAAAGTATTACAAGATGGAGCGAGTGAATCCTATCAGTGGAAAACCTGAACCACATCAGCCTTCCTCAGACAAAGTCACTCGTCTTCTTGTTTCTATCTCAGGAATATTCTTCATGGTAAAGTAGAACCATCAATCTCAGAATATTGTGGGATTCCAGGTTTAGAAAGAAGTTCTAAAATACCAACTCATTTTGTGACCCTGAGGGGATAAGAAACTGTATCCTGTTCAGTATGTTGGTGGTACATACAAACTATTAAACAAAATAAAAATCACAGCAGGTCATGCAGTAATTGCAGAAGGAGTTTGTATATATTTTTAAATAAAATACTGTCTGGGAGGAACAAAGATCATCTAAGAAAAAATGGAAATTATGTAAGTCGTCCTAAAATTAGATCCTCTGTTTTAAAAACAAGCATTCGTGTGACAGTTGAGATTTGAACAACATATCACATTAAAACAACTGAGTCTTACGCTGTTTATTTTGACTCTAATGTAACTCAGTTCTTTAAAGGAAATTTTAAATTTATGTACGCTTTCTTGGAAAAGTAAATTTCTTTAGCTTTTGGGGTCAGTGTTTTGGATCTGTGTTGTTGCTTTTATTTTTTTAATAATGCAAAATGTGGTGTCTCTTCCGGTCTCCCATTTTGTAGATTTCTCTGGTGATCACTGCAGTTTTTGCAGTTGTGGTGTATCGCCTGGTTGTCATGGAACAGTTTGCATCATTCAAGTGGAATTTCATCAAACAACACTGGCAGTTTGCAACTTCCGCTGCTGCAGTCTGTATCAACTTTGTAATCATTATGGCGCTGAATGTTGTAAGTGTTTATCATTTTTCAGTAGGTGTAAAGTGGGTGAATAGAGGAAAGTCTGTGTTTCCTTTATATTTGCATTGGATTTATAAGAAGCCAAAATAAGGCCAAGTATCATTTCTGGCAAAGACAGTTTGGCTTAACAGGAAGTATTTCATTTATGTGGTTTACATGATTTTTTTTTTAAATTAAAATCCCTGATGGTTGAATTGTCTTCCTTGCTCTTTGAATTTATAGTTTATTTATTTATTTTTATTTTTGGTGTGCTGGGTCTTTGTTGCTTTGCACAGGCTTTATCTAGTTGCAACAAGCGAGGGCTGCTCTTCTTTGTGGCACCCTGGCTTCTCATTGTGGTGGCTTCTCTTGTGGAGCACAGGCTCCAGGCACATGGACTTCAGTACTTTGACACATAGGTGCGTGTGGCATCTTCCCAAACCAGGGATCGAACCAGTGTGCCCTGCATTGGCAGCGGATTCTTATCCACAGCACCAGCAGGGAAGTCTTGGGTTTATAACTTGGTTTAGTAATAGCTTCCACTCATCAGGTATCTAGTGTGTGCTGGAAACGCTGCTATGCTCTTTTCATTCAAATAAGGAATTGTTAAGATTGGAAAACCAGGCCAACAAATTCAAACTCTGAGAATTTATTGGAAAGATATAGGAAATTTTGTTTGAAAGTATAACCTTGTTACCTGCAAGACCTCATGTGAAAAGGAAAACAGCTTCTCCATTTGCATTTCTCTGAGACTAAGTATTTTTTCCTCCCTTCCTTCCTTCCTCTTCATCTTTCTGTCTTTCTCTCCCCATCTCTCCTTTCTCTCTCTCGTCCTTTCTTCCTTCCCATCTTTTTTTTTTTTTTAACGATGATTCTATTTGCATTTGTTTTCACGGGGAAGAGACTGTTTGTATCAGCAAAAGACTATATTGCCTAACAATGGCCTCTGTTTCAGTGTCTAGTGCTGGTGCATTGATATGCTTTTCTTATCTTCGTTGACTCTAACTTCATGACCATGTTGGTCAGTTTCTGTAGTTTATTTAACTTAGATCATCCAGTGTTTTAATGTGCTAATTTCTCAGAGAGTGCATGTGATTGGTTCAACATCATATATACCAATTAACTTGTGAACCAAATATCTGTGGCTGAGAGGACACTATGCTTAAGTCTGCCCCTTTAGCAAGGTCTGTGGTTGGGGTCCTGTTTTCTCTGAAGACAGAAGGCATTGACTAACTCATTTAGAACAGTTTATTTCCTTTAATTCTTCCAACACCACCACAAGGTCAATATTCTCTCCATTATATAAATAAGGAAACTACAATTCAGAGAGTTTAAATAACTTGTCTCAGATTGTGCATTTAGTAAGTATTCGTGCTTTCACATTTATTTACATGCTAATGCATGTAGAGAGCTGACCAATACACAGGTAATGATGTTGATAACATAAACAGGTAATAGGCATCTGGCTCCAAGCTAGACGGACACTGGTGTTATATGATTAGTCAAGAAGGGACTGGAATCATTTTCTATTTAACTTTAAAATCAGGGAAGTTCTTAAGTGAAAGTGAATAGTCACTTCAAGAAACGGGTAAATTTCAATGCAAGGACAATAGTTAACTATTTTCTGCTGGAGTTTGCTTTCTTCAGGTTCAGTTTATTTGTAGAAGGAGAATATTTTTTTTACTGTATCTCCAAGTAAGCCATACAGTATTTTAATTTATGCTTTTGACTCATGGATTGAAATGAACAATAAACATTGAAAAACTACAGAGCTATGATTAAGAGACCTGTGTGGCAATCTATGACAAGTAGTATAGCTTGTATGTTGCATGAAATCACCACAGTGAAAGAGGAGCCATTCACACATGGATTTTATACAACAGATTTTTATATCTTTCATTCTTATGTTAACTGTTCTAGCAGATAGTGAAAGAAAAATTGTTTATCTAAGGAAAAGAAGGCTTTAGTGGTTAATGTATTTATTCTAGGTAACACTAGTGATAAGCTAGTATGATTTTAAATTGATTCATTTTCCTAATCTTGGTAGGATGGTTGAATACTAAATTTCAATATTATTTAAGTACATGACATACAGTTACATAAGAAGGATATACAATTTCACTTGATTTCGATTGGAACACACCTGCATTTTGAAGAATGACAATAAAATGTTAATAGTGGTTATATTTCAAGAGTGGGATAATATTTGATTTAATATTCTTTTCCTGTTCATTCAAATGTTTTTTTCTATATGTAGGTTTTGGTTTATAATCAGAAAAAATAGTCTTTACTTTTAATACATTATACCATGATATAAAATCTGGAACAAATCAGAATTGGAATGTACTTTATTTTTACTTTGTATATGAATCACTTATAAAACCAAAGCCACTTGGGTAGCTTTAGGTAGCAATTTCAGGTCATTTTAAAAATTTTGTCTTTTACCAAGTAAACAAAAGGCTTACTGATGGCTGCATAGCATCCCAGGACACGCACAAACACTCTCTCTCTCTCTCTCTCTGTTCCTTCTGTTCTCATTGATGCTCTCCCCTCTCTCCTGCCCCTCTGAACACTGTCCAGGCTTTCATCAGTTTGTATTGTCAGTTCCTCAACATACTGTCCAGATAAAAAGTAATGGACTTTAAACACAGGCAAAACAGAGATTTGTTCCTTGACCTGTGTGATCCTGGCTACCCTGCATAACATCTTTGAACTTTAATTTCTTGATCTTTCAAATGAGAGTAATAGGACAAATGCCTAGGGGGATTGAAAGATGGCTTGAAATCTGCTTCTAGTGAATAGAAGTGTTCAGTAAATGCTCATTTTCTTCCTATTTGTTCAATGCTTTGAATTTTTATTTCTCTTTATAAGTCTATACTCTTATTTCTTTCCTGCAAAATACCACATTTTTTAAAATTTTTTTTCCATTTTTCTCATCTTCAAATAATAGAATTTGATTATTGCCCTTTAGTTCAAGATACAGGAATGCTGATGATCTTTTCTTTGATCCTTCTAAATTCTTCAGGCCATATCTGCATTTGTTAATAATTTTTTACTGTTTGTTCTTTAAATATTATCTGCTACCTATAAATATATAAATACTTATAGTGCTGGTAGAGAGAAAATGAATCACATATAGGTTGTTGTATTAAGTGTTTTCATCAAGTATATGTCTAAATATAAGAAAATTGAAATGTTTACTTATTTCATACAGATATCATACCATTACACTATGGTAATTTCAACAGTTTTGTTCTTTTATATGTTTTAATCTTAGTTTCTCCTTTCTTAAATCCATTATTTATTAGCATTGACTATAAAATAACCACATTGTTCTTATGAAACTAATGACAGTATAAGGATATTTAAAATATTAGATGAAAGTCACTTTTCTCAATCCAAAATGCCAGTCTCCTCCCTTCCTACCATAAACTAATTGTACCCATTGGAAATAATCAATGTTAATGGTTTCATGTCTATTAATCTCCACTCCCCCCATCAATTATTATTGCCTTCAAAAACGTACCCTGTGTTCCTGTGTTTATTTGGCAATTTGTTCCAGAGACCTACCAATCTTCAAATACATCTTAAGTACTGATATTGGCTCATATTTTTGAAGATGAACAGTGCTTCACAGACAAAGAAATGAAGAAGCCAAATGTGATTAATTTTTGCTAGAGAAGGCAAGCATGACATCTCCGGTTACAGAGCTTCCAGATTCAGTGTTCAGTCCTTAGTCCCTATCCAGAAAATTACTGATTTTTTCAGTTAAACTGAAGGACTTGTTACAATCAGAACTGCATTTGAATTGATTAGGAACTTTTATCTTCAAACATTTTCCCTACAAGTTAGGATCAGTTCAGTCACTCAGTCACGTCTGACTCTTTGCGACCCCATGAACCGCAGCTGCCAGGCCTCCCTGTCCATCACCAACTCCTGAGTCCACCCAAACACATGTCCATCGAGTCAATGATGCCATCCAACCATCTCATCCTCTGTTGTGCCCTTCTCCTCCTGCCCTCAATCTTTCCCAGCATCAGGGTCTTTTCCAATGAATTGGCTCTCTGCATGAGGTGGCCAAAGTATTGGAGTTTCAGCTTCAACATCAGTCCCTCCAATGAACACCCACGACTGATCTCCATTAGGATGGACTGGTTGGATCTCCTTGCAGTCCAAGGGACTCTCAAGAGTCTTCTCTAACACCACAGTTCAAAAGTATCAATTCTTCAGTGCTCAGCTTTCTTTATAGTTTAACTCTCACATCCATACATGACCACTGGAAAAACCATAGCCTTGACTAGATGGACCTTTGTTGACAAAGTAATGTCTGCTTTTTAATATGCTGTCTAGGTTGGTCATAACTTTCCTTCCAGAGAGTAAGTGTCTTTTAATTTCATGGCTGCAATCACCATCTGCAGTGATTATGGAGACCAGAAAAATAAAGTCAGCCACTCTTTCCACTGTTACCCCATCTGTTTGCCATGAAATGATGCCGGATCATGGACTGGATGCCATGATCTTCATTTTCTGAATGTTGAGCTTTAAGCCAACTTTTTCACTGTCCTCTTTCACTTTCATCAAGAGGCTCTTTAGTTCTTCACTTTCTGCCATAAGGGTGGTGTTATCTGCATATCTGAGGTTATTGATATTTCTCCTGGCAATCTTGATTCCAGCTTGTGCTTCTTCCAGTCCAGCGTTTCTCATGATGTATTCTGCATATAAGTTAAATAAGCAGGGTGACAATATACAGCCTTGATGTACTCCTTTTCCTGTTTGGAACCAGTCTGTTGTTCCATGTCCAGTTCTAACTGTTGCTTCCTGACCTGCATACAGGTTTCTCAAGAGGCAGGTCAGGTGATCTGTTATTCCCATCTCTTGAAGAATTTTCTACAGTTTATTGTGATCCACACAGGCAAAGGCTTTTGCATAGCAATAAAGCAGAAATAGATGTTTTTCTGGAACTCTCTTGCTTTTTCCATGATCCAGCAGATGTTGACAATTTGATCTCTGGTTCCTCTCCCTTTTCTAAAACCAGCTCAAACATCTGGAAGTTCACAGTTCACGTATTGCTGAAGCCTGGCTTGGAGAATTTTAAGCATTACTTCACTAGCGTGTGAGATGAGTGCGATTGTGTGGTAGTTTGAGCATTCTTTGGCGTTCTTGCTGTTATCAGTGATATTGCCAAAAATTGAAATTTGATGTACATTTCCAGTGATGTACCACACTCCGGTTTTGTATTATTCCAGGTGCTTCTCAATCCCCAGTCCTTTGACATCTGATTCTACACCCCTTCCAGTTTCTCTCCTTAGTGACCACTCCTTTCTGAGAATCACAATTAACCTTCCAACATAAACTCCTCTCATAGGTTCAGACACAGCTTCTTCTCACTAAGTTTATACTGAATGTATTCTTTCTTCCAAAGTACTTGCATTTTGCAGATAAAAAAAGACCTCTTGAGACAGGTGAAGACAGTACTCTTTTTATTATAAAAACCATCCTTTGAGATCCTTAAAATCCCACTGTGTGTGTGTGTGTGTGTGTGTGTGTGTGCATGCGTGAGCTCAATTGTGTCCAATGGACTGTAGCCCACCAGGCTCCCACTAGCTCTACTTCTTTAAATACAAAAGTCCATGTAAATGCCTAGAGCTAAGAAACAAGCATGCGTAGTTCCCAGGAGAAAACAGCTGACTTTTCTTTTTTAAATGTTTATTTCTACTTGTTGAACATTTGGCATAAAGCTAGGGATTCTTGGAAGTGAAATAGACCATACAACTTGTCCTTTGCCGTTGCAACTAACTCAGGAGGAAATTTTAAAATGGATTTAGCATCAGGCAAGAACTATGTGACAGAGGATGAGATTAATTGGATGGCATTACTGACTCGATGGACATAAGTCTGAGCAAGCTCTGGGAGGTGGTGATGGACAGGGAAGCCTGGCGTGCTGCAGTCCATGGGTCACAGAGTCAGAGACAACTGAGCGACTGAACTGAAGAACTATGCAGTCTACTCAACAAATGTGAAGGGAATGTTACATTTCTCAGATTCAATCCAATCCATATAAAAAATTGCTTCTGAATTTATGCAGTTCCTTCCTTCTCAGGATGTTAAGGCACTTAGCAGATTATCAAACAGTCCTATCAAACAACTGAACACACAGGATTAATTTAAAAGCTTAAACAAATAAGGATAGATGAATATCAATTGATATCAAAATATCAGACCCTTTAAAAAACATATCACCAAAAGGATTCACCTGGAATACCAAATGCTACCTTTTGCTATTTTCAGACCAACACTAAATATACAGCTCATGGAAATGTACTTTTTGTTCCTTAATAACTTGACCTCGTGAAACTATATTCCCCAAATGAGTGATTTGGACTCAGTCAAAATACTCTATTAAATCTAATATGTTTTTTGGCTATAAGTCATATACATGAAATTACAAAATAAGTGCATGGAAAATAGTTTAAATCAGCCAAATATGTTTAATTGGAACTTTTCATATTCAATGTACACAGACTGAAGCCTTAAGTCATTATTCATGCACTACTTTTGTCTCCTTCATCATATCAGTGACTAACGAGAATTGTACTTCCATAACATCTCTCCTGTTCATTCCCTGCTTCTCAGGCTTGCTTCTGCTTCCTTAGTTCAGCCAGCTACTTATCATTTTTAACTTGGATTGTTGCCGCAGCCTTCTAACTGATTAGTCTTCCTGTCTGTATTTTCACCTCTTCCCATTTCCCTTTCGCTCCACTGCTGCAATCGCCTTTCTAAATTGCAAATTTGATGATTGTAATTTTGTACTCGAATCTGTCTAACAGGTTCCCACTGCCTCTGATATCAATGGCAAGGAGGGTTTCCATTATTAAAACCGGCTTTCCCTTCTCTCCTCATTTGGTGGTGTGTCCCGTCCCCTCCCTGTCTATCACACTGCACTGCAGCCTACCAACTCACTGTGCTTGCTCCCTGCATTCTGCTGTTTCACACCCATTTCCTGGTTCATAGTGCTTCCTCTATTGGCCTTTATTTCCTTTTATCTCCTTGGAGAATATCTCTTCATCTTTGAAAATTCCAGTTAAGGATCACTTCCTTCTTAAAATTTTTCTTAGTTCCATATATGAAATAATCTCTTCTTTGTGTCTCTTCTCATAGGTACTTGGGCAGATCTATTCTCCATTTTTATCAGATTCTCCTGGTAGAATTAAACAATCCCTTTTGTGACTATTCTTCTGTTACAGTGCTTGGGACATGCCTTTTCTCCCACTATCAGGGTCTCAACTCCTCAAGAACTGGGACTGTAGCTTCCTCGTGTTTGTATCTCCAGGTCTTGCCGAGTGACTAAAAGATATTTAGAATATATTTTTGAAGACATTTAAAATATTTTATTCTTCAAATATCCTAGCATTTTGAATATCACATGTGCTCAAAATTATTTTTGTTATTAGAATTATATTTTCAGTGTCTTTCAGGTTTTCTGCCCTTGTTATTTTCATTCAAATTAATAATCAAAGTATACACATTCTCTAAGCTTTTAAAATAGGTGGATCAAGCCATTCCCAAAGAAATGTTCAATTTGGGAATGAGATATGGGTCAAGATAATAAAAATTTGATGACAGCCCATTTCACAGATCATAAAAGTAACTTAAAGGATTGTTTCCTATTTTTTATTCATCAAATCACCCAAAATACTTTTGAAAAACTGCAGATCCCTGAGTCTCATTCAGAATCTTCTTTATAGGACTATGAAGTCGTATTTAAAACAAAAAATAACCCATAATGCTCTCCAAGTAATTCTGATCCAGTCATTCCCCAAAATAGCATTACAAAATCAGTGATTTAAGGGATATAAGGTAATTTTGATACACAGCCAAGATCAGAAATCACATGTTCCAAATACAGATTACAAATAATTTAACAGTAGCTAAAACTTCAAGTTATTATCTTTAACATCTTTTACCAGGAAGACAGCAAAAAACTTCAAAGCCAGAATTAAAACCAGGATTTTCTTTTTATAAATCCCATCATCCTCTTTCTTCTTTATTTTACTGACCCTGAAAATATGCTATTGAAGATACCATAAATAGCATGCTTAGCCATCATCAGGAAATATTTCCAAAAAGTTTTTAATAAAAATTTAAAGTGCAGTTATTTTTAAAATGTATGTTCTTGTTGCTTGACAACAAGATTCTTAATTCTTAATTTATCTTAAATTAATTAATTCTTAATTAATTTAAGAATAGATTGCAATAGCATGACAGCTGTCTGGTCTTATGATTAATGCATAATTTTGCAGAAAAAAATAGAAGCATCACAGCAGAAGTACTCTTACAGTTTGAAATAGCTGGAATTAAGCCAATTAAACTATTTCAACATTGCCAATAAAAGGATAAATTCCTTTTGATATTCCTCCTCTCATATTAGAATCCATGTGCCATGCATAGAGCATGCTTTAACAAAAAAAAAAAAAAAAAGAAAGAAAGAAAGAAAACCCTTGAATATACTGGGCTGTTGTAAGTACTCCATGCTGGTTCTGGACTCATCCACATTATTTATTTCTATTTTGCCACTTTATTTTTTTGATTGAAGGATATCTGCTTTACAGAATTTTGTGGTTTTCTGTCATACATCAAGAATCGGCCATGGGTACACCCATGTCCACTCCCTCCCGAACCTCCCTTCCATCTCCTCCCAGGTCTGTACGTCTGTTCTCTGTCTGTTTCTCCATTGCTGCCCTGAAAATAAATTCATCGGTAGCATCTTTCTAGATTCCATATATATGTGTCAGTATATGATATTTATATTTCTCTCTCTGACTTACTTCACTCTATCTAGTAGGCTCTAGGTTCATCCATCTCATTAGAACTGACTAAAATCCATTCCTTTTTATGGCTGAGTAATATTCCATTGTATATATGTACCACTGCTTATTTATCCATTCATCTGTCAACGGACATCTAGTTTGCTTCCATGTTCTAGCTATTGTAAATAGTGCTGCATTGAACATCGGGGTAATGTATCTTTTTCAGTTTTGGTTTCTTCAGGATATATGCCCAGGAGTTGGATTGCTGGGTCATATGGTGGTTTTATTGCTAGTTTTTTAGGGACTCTCCATACTGTCTTCCACAGTGACTGTATCAATTTACTTTCCCACCAGCAGTGCAAGAGGGTTCTCTTTTCTCCACACCCTTTTCATCATTTATTGTTTGTAGACTTTTTGATGAGGGCCATTCTGACTGGTGTGAGGTGGTATCTTATTGTAGTTTTGATTTGCAGTTCTCTGATAATGAGAGATGTTGAGCATCTTTTCATGTGTTTGTTAGCCATCTGTATGTCTTCTTTGGAGAAATGTCTGTGTAGGTCTTTTTTCCCACTTTTTGATTGGGTTATTTGTTTTTCTGATATTGAGTTGTATGAGCTGCTTAATTATTTATCAGCTATTTCCTTTGCTATTATTTTCTCCCATTCTGAGGGTTATCTTTTCACCTTGTTTGTAGTTTCCTTTGCTGTGCAAAAGCTTTAAGTTTAATTAGGTCCCACTTATTTATTTTTGTTCTTATTTCCATTACTCTAGGAGGTGGGCCATAGAAGATCTTGCTTTGATTTATGTCATCGAACATTTTGCCTATGTTTTCTTCTAAGAGTTTTATAGTTTCTGGTCTTAAAAGTAGGTTTTTATTTATTTTTTTTTAGAAAGTAATTTTCCTCATTTTTTTTCATAAACATGGTATATATTATGTAAATTCATAAACAAGGTATATCAATATATCTTTCTTCATTTTCTCTGGATTATCCCTGTACATCAGTCCCAAGCATCCTGCATCCTGCATCGAACCTAGACCAGTGATTCGTTTCACTTATGATATCATACATGTTACACTGCCACTCTCCCAAATCATCCCACCCTCTCCCTCTCTCACAGAGTCCAAAAGGCTGTGATATACATCTGTGTCTCTTTTGCTGTCTTGTGTACAGGTTTATCATTACCATCTTTCTAAATTCCATATATATGTGTAAGTATACTGTATTGGTGTTTTCTTTCTGGGTTACTTCACTCTGTATAATTGGATCCAGCTTCATCCTAGGCAACCCTCTTACACTGTTGGTGAGAATGCAAATTAGTACAGCCACTATGGAGAACAGTGTGGAGATTCCTTAAAAAATTGCAAATAGAACTGCCTTATGACCTAGCAATCCCACTGCTGGGCATACACACTGAGGAAACCAGAATTGAAAGAGACACGTGTACCCCAATGTTCATCGCAGCACTATTTATAATAGTCAGGACATGGAAGCAACCTAGATGTCCATCAGCAGATGAATGGATAAGAAAGCTGTGGTACATATACACAATGGAGTGTTACTCAACCATTAAAAAGAATACATTTGAATCAGTTCTAATGAGGTGGATGAAGCTGGAGCTGATTATACAGAGTGAAGTAACCCAGAAAAGTAGGTTTTTAATTCATTTTGACTTTATCCTTGTGTATGGCATTAGTAAGTGTTATAATTTCATTCTTTTGCACATAGCTGTCTGTTTTTCCCAGCATCACTTATTGAAGAGGTTTATCTTTGCCCCATTGTATATTTTTGCCTCCTTTGTCAAAAATAAGCTACACATAGGGTGTGGGTTTTATCTCTGGGCTCTCTATCTTGTTCCATTGGTCTATATTTCTGTTTTTGTGTCAGTACCATATTGTCTTGATGACTGTAGCTTTGTAGCATTGGACTCTTCCACATATTAATCCCCTTCTGTCTCTAGAGTCCAGAGCATGCATTCCTATGTTTCTTCCATGGGCCTGATCCCCAAAGACCTCAAAATGTACCCGAGTTTCCTTAACTGATAATTACAATACAAAAACATTATTATGAAATAGGATGGATCAAAGTGTTGAACCACACATCTTGACCTCAAAAGGAGGTAATGACAAATGACTCTTAAGAAGATTGGCTTTTTAAAATGTATTTGTTTAGTTTGTTCATGTGTATGTCAACGATTTCTAGAAATCCAAAAAGGAGACTTCCTAGAAAAGTGAAGACTCTTTTGGATTCTGCATTGTCCATTTAGAGCTCCTTTTTACAATGAAAGTTAGATTGTGAGCATCTGACTTGGAGATGAAGAGCATTAAAGCAAATGTAGAACTCCTGAATTTTGCCCCTTCACAACAAACGCCTTTGCCACTTTTTTCCCAGTTGATTTCTCATGACACCCCAAAGCAAAGCATTATTTGGGGAGATGATGACTTTTTCAGCTCAGAATGCATTCTGAAGTCCTCACCACAGCCTGTGAGACACCAAAAAAGTATTTCCCTCCAAGATCTCTCTGATTCATCTGTTATTTCCTTTGTACCTCTACCCCATTGTTCTTATTGCCCCACCTTCAGGAGACACAACAAGTGGATGGCAGGCTCAGGCATTTGCACCCAGTGTTTCCATGTCTACTAGTTACTTACCCCCATCTCTTTTTGGCTCCCTTACTCCAAGTAGCTCTCTGCTCAGACGTCTCCCTCTCTTAGAGGTTTCCCTGACCAGCCTCTACATAGCACTCCACTGCTCTCTACGCATCAGTCTGCTTCATCTCTCCTCTTAGTACTTGGCATCTCCTGGCCAAGTACATATTTCTTTGTCACATGTCTCTGAGAACCAGAATTCAAATTCCATAATGGTAGAGACTATATTTGATTCACTGTTATTTGGTTCCCTGGATAGTATCTGACTCATTAGAAATTTCTAATAGATACTTTTAACCCAATGTACATGACTAAGTGGAGAAGGCAATGGCACCTCGCTCCAGTACTCTTGCCTGGAAAATCCCATGGGTGGAGGAGCCTGGTGGGCTGCAGTCCATGAAGTCGCAAAGAGTTGGACAAGACTCAGCAATTTCACTTTAATTTTTCCCTTTCATGCATTGGAGAAGGAAATGGCAACCCGCTCCAGTGTTCTTGCCTGGAGAATCCCAGGGACGGGGGAGCCTGGTGGGCTGCTGTCTCTGGGGTCACACAGAGTCGGACACGACTGAAGTGACGCAGCAGCAGCAGCAGCAGCAGCACATGACTAAGAGAATATTGGCTTACTGAAATGACTCGTAAATGATTTTTAAAAGCTTGGGTTCACTATATGGTATTTCACATATTTTTAAAATTTATTTTATTTATAATGTATTTAAAGACATACATATATTGCATATATATATATGTATAATGATGCAGATTCATATAATGTATACATACACTCTTTCATGAATTCGGCTTCCTGTCCAACTCTTTGTGACCCCATGGATTGTAGCCCACCAGGCTCCTCTGTCCATGGGATTTCCCTGGCAAGAATACTGGAGTGGGTTGCTATTTCCTACTCCAGGGGATCTTCCCAATCTAGAGTTTGAACCCTGGAGGTGTCTTTTGCTTCTCCTGCATTAGCAAGTGGATTCTTTACTACCACAACACCTGGGAAGCCCCCATACATTCAGTACCTGTATATAATGTAGTAAGCAGAACAATTGACCCTGAATCCCTTTATTTTCTCCTCCCTCAATTATATCTCCATTCCACCACACACACGCACACACAACTTCCCCTGTCAAGGTTGCTGTCATACACCATCTAGTTGGTTATATTTAAATTACGGTTTCTTTGTACACTTTGTGGGTAAGTTAATGAGTCACACTGCAAGGACTGTTTTGTAGTTTATCATCATAACAGTGCCAATAGGCTGTAGCATTCGGGCCTTGGATGGTATAGGCTCTCCAGCCTTTGACTGTGTGGATCACAATAAACTGTGGAAAATTCTTAGCGAGATTGGAATACCAGACCACCTGACCTGCCTCTTGAGACATCTGTATGCAGGCCAGGAAGCAACAGTTAGAACTGGACATGGAACAATAGACTGGTTCCAAATAGGAAAAGGAGTACGTCAAGGCTGTATATTGTCACCCTGCTTATTTAACTTCTATGCAGAGTACATCATGAGAAACGCTGGATCGGAAGAAACACAAGCTGGAATCAAGATTGCCAGGAGAAATATCAATAACCTCAGATATGCAGATGACACCACCCTTATGGCAGAAAGTGAAGAACTAAAGAGCCTCTTGATGAAAGTGAAAGAGAGAGTGAAAAAGTTGGCTTAAACCTCAACATTCAGAAAACAAAGATCATGGCATCTGGTCCCATCACTTCATGGGAAATAGACAGGGAAACAGTGGAAACAGTGTCAGACTTTATTTTTCTGGGCTCCAAAATCACTGCAGATGGTGACTGCAGCCATGAAATTAAAAGACGCTTATTCCTTGGAAGAAATGTTATGACCAACCTGGATAGCATATTCAAAAGCAGAGACATTACTTTGCCGACTAAGGTCCGTCTAGTCAAGGCTATGGTTTTTCCTGTGGTCATGTATGGATGTGAGAGTTGGACTGTGCAGAAGACTGAGCACCGAAGAATTGATGCTTTTGAACTGTGGTGTTGGAGAAGACTGTTGAGAGTCCCTTGGACTGCAAGGAGATCCAACCAGTCCATTCTGAAGGAGATCGGCCCTGGGATTTCTTTGGAAGGAATGATGCTGAAGCTGAAGCTCCAGTACTTTGGCCACCTCATGTGAAGAGTTAACTCATTGGAAAAGACTCTGACGCTGGGAGGGATTGGGGGCAGGAGGAGCAAGGGACGACAGAGGATGAGATGGCTGGATGGTGTCACTGACTCCATGGGCGTGGGTCTGGGTGAATCCCAGGAGTTGGTGATGGACAGGGAGGCCTGGCGTGCTGCGATTCATGGGGTCACAAAGAGTCGGACATGACTGAGCGACTGAACTGAACTGAACTGAACTACTCTAGATACCCTTCCAAAAGTGGTATTTCCAGGGGTGGCACAGCGTCTTCTCTGACTGGTAAAATTCCTTCATAGGTTATTAAATTATTATAGTCCCTTGGGGCATCAGCTGTAGATATTGCCATCCTGGGCTTATGGGCAGGTCTATGTGCTAAGTGCTAAGACAAAAATCTGAAATTGTTTATGAGACAAGGCATAGCGTAGATGATACAAGAGAGCCTTTATACCAAATACTGACTTTGCTTCTTGCTTAAAAGTACTATCTTAGGCTAGGTACTTAACATTCTAAACCTCTGTTTCCTGTCCATAAAATCATAACATCTATTTGATAATATTTTTGTAAGGACAAACATAAATAGTAGTATACATTGGGTTGGCCAAAAAGTTCATTCCGGTTTCCGTACCATCTTACAGAAAAACCTGAACAAACTTTCTGTGCAGCTCATTGGAAAACACTGTTTGGCACCAGCCAGATACTCTAAATGGCAGTTACTTAAGTAAAATTTTCTCTCAGCCCCCATGAGGGCACTTAATTCAGTGCCTGAATCACAGTAGCTACTCTTGGACTATTTGCTGATTGATAAGGCTGCCTTATCATACTCTTTGGAGACCCTTCTCTAATCATCTTAGTTGATACATGGAGCATGGAAAAGAATAAAGTCAGGAAAACTTTTGTGTTCACAAATTCAAACTTATCTAATTCTAAAATTTGAAAATGATAATTTGTGTGTATAGTTTTTTTAAAAAAAAAAAACTGCACCAGGAGTAGAATGAAACTTTTGTACTCAATATAATCTTTCTGTTTGAAGACACCACTTCAGATCTTAGGAAGAGATGGATTGAATCATGGTTAAGATGAATAATCACATTAGTTCTATTGAACGAAGAGTCGGGGAAGGTGAAGAAGTTTTAATGTGTCAATATACCTTTTTTATTTTGCACACTGATAGGCAGGGCTATTTGAATTTATAGTCTAAAGTATGATTTGTTTAATTTTGGCGTTATGTAATTATATTTACATGCATGCGTATATCACCCTTCTATCTGTAGCAAATATATGCCTCCAGCTGTATTTACTTGTAATATTGTAAAATATGTTTTCTTTCCTTGAGTCTGTATGAGCTGTGGACAGAGTAAGGTGGGACAAGGAGAAGGTGACAAAATATAAAAAAATGTTATTAAAATGTTCACGTAACTACAGATTCAACAGAGTTGACTAGTGAATCTTGTTTTAAAAAACCACCAAACAACTTTGTTGTTTGGGAATGCAACTTTGTTCACTGTCTTTGTCATAGTTAGGAAAATTGTTTATTATCACTAGTAAAGAAACATAGTTCCACTAAACCTTCCAGTGTAGGAAAAAAGAAAACATAATTTGGTTATCAAATCCCAGGTCAGACATTAACTAGTAGTTCAGTTCAGTTCAGTCGCTCAGTCATGTCCAACTCTTTGTGACCCCATGAATCGCAGCACGCCAGGCCTCCCTGTCCATCACCAGCTCCCGAGGTTCACCCAGACCCACGCCTATGGAGTCAGTGACACCATTCAGCCATCTCATCCTCTGTCGTCCCCTGCTCCTCCTGCCCCCAATCCCTCCCAGCATCAGAGTCTTTTCCAATGAGTTAACTCTTCACATGAGGTGGCCAAAGTACTGGAGCTTCAGCTTCAGCATCGTTCCTTCCAAAGAAATCCCAGGGCCGATTTTAATCTTTGGGGTATATACAGGTCTTTCCTGTTTGACTTATAAAGCGAAAATAAAGACTAGCAGAAAGGTTATTGCAGAAATCATGTCTGTATATAGTGACATTCACAACATGTTTTTATTACATTTTGTGTGCTCATGTATATAAAGAACCACATAATAAGATTTAAAACATGCTTCTTCTTAAATGAAAGAAGTTATAACTTTAGATGTTTCATTGAATAGTCTAAATAACAGCATTTTTAAAAGAACATAACATTAACTGCTTTCTCTTATTACAGGCTTATGAAAAAATTGCTTACCTTCTCACTAATTTAGGTAAGTCCACTTTTCTTACTTCACTCCTTAGTAAAAAAAATAACATGGGCATAAGTCTGTGGTTACTTTACACACTTTAGCATTTTTTATATCAACTTTAGTTAGATAATTGTCAGTAAAATGAAAGAAGGGACCTAGGAAGTTGGAATTCATCATATAACTATAGAGAAGCAATGTATACAGTTACAAAATCCTAGTAGAAATTAACAAACCTAGTTCTGTCTGCTTGGGATTGCTTTCCCCCCTACCTTTTCAGTTCTTTGGGATTTTGCCTGCAACATTTATTTTATCACAGTGTCATATTACATGTACACAACTTAAAAGGCAAAGAGTATTAAGAGATTTATGATAAATACCAGCTCTTTGACACATTGCCCATTCTTGTTTTCCATATCCCTGAGGTAGTGCTTTTTAGGAGTTTAATCATTGTTTTCTGTTCTTTTCTACCCTATTTCTAAATTGCATGCTACTACTGCCATTCTTGGATTTTCCAGCTTTGGGAAGTGATTGCCTTCCCATAATAAAAGATAGGAGCTTCGTACTTTATTCCCGCAGTGTCCTGCACCCTCGCATTCCTCATCCAACTCTAGCTAAAAGTAGACTGTTCATTCTCCTCTTTCCAAAGCAGCATTAGCCTAATGAATAATTGGTGTTCACATCATGTATCTACAGAACTGTGCTCATATCTAAGGCATGATGTGTACTATTGTTGCTTTCTTTCTTATACAACCTTTATATTTTCATGAAGCTAATAATAACATTTTTTTTTCTTGTCTACACATACTTGCCTTGATTTATCCCGAACTTCCTGCCTTAATTCTAAATTCTCTCTAAATACATTAAAGAACATCAAGTATTGTACTCACTTTCTTCTGAGAGGTATCCTCCCTGGACCACTGTCTACTCCAGCCTCAATAGGTTACTCTCTGGGCTTGTGTTCAGCTGTATACACTGCTTTGACCAGCACTGTGATAATTCTTTCACTTTTTATTTTTTCAGTTGGACAATACTTTTTGGATCCTTTGTTTCTTCTGTCTTAATTTCTTATTTTGCTACCTGGAAAGTAAACGTCTCAAAACCTTGCATGTCAGAAAATACCTTTATTTCTATCCTCAAACTTAAATTTTGGTCCCCCAATTTGGGTACAAAATTTTTATTACAGAGTTGTTTGAGCAGCGATCTTTCATTATTTGAGAACTCAACAGAGCCAAGGCACTGAGCTCAGCTAGACTCTCCTCCTTTACTATTTTGTTTTACATCACAATTCTGTGACAGTAGTATCCCAAGTTTATTGATAAGAAAATCAAGGTAATTAAGTTGCATGCATGCAAATTTGCTTCAGTCGTGTCCACACTGCAACGCTATGGACTGTAGCTGGCCAGGCTCCTCTGTCCATGGGATTCTCCAGACAAGAATTCTGGAGTGGGTTGCTATGCCCTCCCCTAGGATCTTGGTTAAATCCCTCGTCGATCTTCCCAACCCAGGGATCAAACCCTCGTCTCCTGTGTCTCCTGCCTTGCAGCTGGATTCTTGACCGCTGAGCCTCCAGGGAAGCACAATTAAGTTAATGGGTAGAATTTAAACTCAGATGTGACAGATGCCACTGTCTGTGGTGGAGTAACCATATCACTCCATTAGGATGTGTTGCTTGCCTTACAATGTATTTACAAATGAGAGTAACATGAGAAGAGACAATGCAGAGGGGAAGAACTAGCCTCTAGTTCATAGTCTGGCTGATATGATCACTGGGAAATTACATGACTATGAGCAAGCTTTTTCTTCTTTCCATTCTTTCATCTCCTTTTCTTTCTTTTTCTGAGTCTCAGTTTCTTCATTGGTAAAATGAGAATGAGAATAGTTCCTATTTCACCGTCAGTGTAGGTTAGCTGCCTGACATATGACAAGTGCCCCATAAATGGGAATGACCTTTTTCATTGTTCTTTAAACCCTCTGAGCTATAGTTTCTTCAGTTGGGTAATAAAACACTTGAACTAGATATCTTAAAGCTTTCTTCTAGCTCTGATTCCTTATATTTATTTGCTTGTAAAGTATTTTATGCCCAAGATGAAAGCAAACCTAAGCAAGTAATTTTGGGGAACCATAATATTAATTATAGAAGCACAATATGCTAATTGCCAGGAATGTCAGTTTTCACTTGATATTTGATTTTTCCATCTATAACTCATACCATAATGCCTGTGGACTCATAGCTAATGAGCTTTATAAATTTAAACTAATAAAATATTGATATTTTGTTTAAAGAAATGTAATGTCATTGTATGTATATATAAAAATATGTATGCAATATATATATTAAATTCTATATAAATTTAGGCTTGCAAATTTGTGCTTTGAATTAGAAATTAGGTTTACTTTCTAATTATATAAAATACTTCTAAGACTTTGTTTCTTGATTTCTTTTTTCCCCAAATATTTTATTTTAAAATATCATAAATACACAAAAATCAAAGCTTCAATTCTGTCACATTAAGATTTTTTAAAGAGAATATATAATATTTGATCCAAAGTGATACATTTTTCAGCCTAGCTTTTCAGTTGTTAAGAATTAGATCAGAATGGTTGTCAGTTGTTTCAAATGAAGTATCTATAATAATGAACAATGATTTATCCGTAGTATTGATTATCTATATAGATAAACTTGGATTCCAAGAAGCAAATTAGGTCAACTGGTGAAAAGAACTTTTATTTTGTCAGAGCTTAATTTACGAATAAAAGTATCTATGTCAAGGGAACAGCAACAATAAAATCAGATGTCATCATACTCATATTAGGCAAACTAGAATTTAATATATATTTGAAAGGGAAAGAGAGAGACTTTATACTGGTAAACAACCTATCAGGTCAGTATAATAGTCAATTTCTATATACCTTTCTACCAACCTTCAAAGCATAGAAAGCAAAATATAATAGAAATACACAAATAAATTGACAAACGCTCAAAATATAAGCCAAGATATACAGGACTGGAAAAGGTCAGTTTTCATTCCAATCCTAAAGAAAGGCAATGCCAAAGAATTCTCAAACTACCGCACAACTGCACTCATCTCACATGCTAGTAAAGTAATGCTCAAAATTGTCCAAGCCAGGCTTCAGCAGTACGTGAACCGTGAACTTCCTAATGTTCAAGTTGATTTTAGAAAAGGCAGAGGAAGCAGAGATCAAATTGCCAACATCCTCTGGATCATCAAAAAAGCAAGAGAGTTCCAGAAAAACATCTATTTCTGTTTTATTGGCTATTCCAAAGCTTTTGACAGTGTGTATCACAATAAACTGTGAAAAATTCCGAAAGATATGGGCATACCAGACCACCTCACCTGCCTCTTGAGAAACCTGTATGCAGGTCAAGAAGCAACAGTTAGAATTAGACATGGAAAACAGACTGGTTCCAAATAGGAAAAGGAGTATGTCAAGGCTGTATATTCAGTTCAGTTCATTCGCTCAGTGTCCGACTCTTTGCGACCCCATGAATCACAGCACGATAGGCCTCCCTTTCCATCACCATCTCCCAGAGTTCACTCAAACTCACATCCATCGTGTCACTGATGCCATCCAGCCATCTCATCCTCTGTCGTCCTCTTCTCCTCCTGCCCCCAATCCCTCCCAGCAGCAGAGTCTTTTCCAATGAGTTAACTCTTTGCATGAGGTGGCCAAAGTACTGGAGTTTCAGCTTTATCATTATTCCTTCCAAAGAACACCGAGGGCTGATCTTCTTTAGAATGGACTGGTTGGATCTCCTTGCAGTTCAAGGGACTCTCAAGAGTCTTCTCCAACACCACAGTTCAAAAGCATCAATTCTTTGGTGCTCAGCTTTCTTCACAGTCCAACTCTCGCATCTAAACATGACCACTGGAAAAACCATAGCCTTGACTAAACGGACCTTGTTGGCAAAGTAATGTCTCTGCTTTTCAATATGCTATCCAGGTTGGTCATAACTTTTCTTCCAAGGAGTAAGCGTCTTTTAATTTCATGGCTGTATATTGTCACACTGCTTATTTAACTTATATGAAGAGTACATTACGAGAAATGCTGGGGAAGAGGAAGCACAAGCTGGAATCAAGATTGCCGGGAGAAATATCAATAACCTCAGATATGCAGATGACACCACCCTTATGGCAGAAAGTGAAGAAGAACTAAAGAGCCTCCTGATGAAAGTGAAAGAGGAGAGTGACAAAGTTGGCTTAAAGCTCAACATTCAGAAAACAAAGATCATGGCATTGGTCCCATCACTCATGGCAAATAGATGGGGAAACAGTGGAAACAGTGGCTGACTTTATTTTTCTGGGCTCCAAAATCACTGCAGATGGTGAATGCAGCCATGAAATTAAAAGACGCTTACTCCTTGTAGAAGGAAAGTTATGACCAACCTAGACAGCATATTAAAAAGCAGAGACATTATTTGCCAACATAGTCAAGGCTATAGTTTTTCCAATGGTAATGTATGGATGTGAGAGTTGGACTATATGTAAAGAAAGCTGAGCACTGAAGAATTGATGCTTTTGAACTGTGGTGTTGGAGAAGACTCTTGAGAGTCCCTTGGACTGCAAGGAGATCCAACCAGTCCATCCTAAAGGAGATCAGTCCTATGTGTTCACTGGAAGGACTGATGTTGAAGCTGAAACTCTTTGGCCACCTGATGCGAAGAGCTGACTCATTTGAAAAAAAACCTGATGTTGGGAAAGATTGAGGGCAGGAGGAGAAGGGGATGACAGAGGATGAGATGGTTGGATGGCATCACCGACTCAATGGACATGGGTTTGGGTGGACTCCAGGAGTTGGTGATGGACAGGGAGGCCTCGCGTGCTGCGGTTCATGGGCTTGCAAGGAGTCAGACACGACTGAGTGACTGAACTGAACTGAACTGATAGAATATTTGAATATCATAACTAGCAGGCTTACTTTAAACGTATATAAGCTGTATGCTCAAGAGAAAAGTGAATATTCTTTTGAGACACTTGATACACTGACAAAACTTATCCATGTAATTTGGCCACAGTGAAATTGCAACTTTTTTTGTCCCAAGGCAGAAATCACACAGGACACTTTTGTGGATCCTGAAGCAGTAAAATTAGAAGTGAAGTGAAGTGAAGTCACTCAGTCGTGTCTGACTCTTCGCAACCCCATGGACAGTAGCCTACCAGGCTCCTCCGTCTATGGGGTTTTCCAGGCAAGGATACTGGAGTGGGGGTACCATTTCCTTCTCCAAAGTTTTTTCCAAAATTAGAAATGGAGACCCAAAAACAATCTTACACAGGGGATTCTTTTTAACCCACAGTCTCATTTCTAAATAAGTTTTCTGCTTAATTTACAAACTATTTAGAAGGAAACCACAGTGAAGACATAACCATGCAGAAATGTTGGCTCTCCTGACAGCTCTCCCTTCTGCCCACCAACCAGTCACTCTTGTGGATGCCCCACAGTCCTTCCTGTTTCTGACACTTGTCTGCTTTGGGCTTGGCCTTCCCCAAGACCTATTCTGGAGTTCCCCAGGATAAAGTTTCCTTTTTATTCTGTGCTTTGCTCATGCATACAGTTTGGCCTATCTTTTCCTTTAAGTCAGAGCACGTCTACGTTCTATCTTTCTTGAATTTTCAGCTACATTAGAATATATACATTAGATTTGCATATATTTTTTCTATCCCTCATTTGGATATCCAGTGGGAGCTGAGGCTGAGGTACATTCTGCCATCTTCATCTAGTTTTATGAAGATGTTTCTTAATTTTGTTATCTTTTGTTTGCTTTATTTTGAGAAGTCAGAGCCCTAAGGTGTAAGTTGACAGAGTTCTTAAAATCATTTTATCTAAATTCCTCATTTCACAGATTATAAAGTGAAAGTGAAGTTGCTCAGTCGCATCCAACTCTTTGCAACCCCATGGACTGTACCCTACCAGGCTCCTCTGTCCATGGGATTTTCCAGGGAATAGTACTGGAGTGGATTGCCATTTCCTTCTCCAGGGGATCTTCCCAAACCAGGGATTGAACCTTGGTTTCCCGCATTGTAGAGAGACACTTTACCATCTGAGCCACCAGGGAAGTCCCTGCACACAGATTATAAAACTGATTGCAAAATACATGAAGACACCTGCCTGAAGTTACCAGCAAATTAGGTATAAGGTTGAGATAAGAACTGAGCTTTTCTGACTGATGTAGCCTTCTTTTCCTTTACTAATCCACTTCAGTCTGCATACAAAATATTCCTTTTTTAAAGAACTGTAGACAGTTAAGGTCTCTGAATTAAGTATAGACATTTGGAGTGAAAGACTGATCCAATATTTATGGTTACCTCTAAATGACAGGAGCAGAGAGAATCATGAAAATCCTTATGTCCTAATAACAGATATCATACTTTTGTAGTTGTGGAAAATATCTAAAGATTATCTCATTGGATCTTGTCATCAATTCTGTGGAACAGATATTATCATTCCTATTTTTACAAATGCAACACTAGAACTCAGAGGCATTGAGAGGCTTATAGACTCAGTAAATGACTGAACCAGACTTTGAACGTAGGACGCCTGATTCTGTATCCATATTTCTTGTCATTTACTTCATCTGTGTAAGCACACTCTATGTTCCTTTTAGAATATCCTCGAACAGAATCTGAATGGGAAAACAGCTTTGCTTTGAAGATGTTCCTTTTCCAATTTGTCAATTTGAACAGTTCTATCTTCTATATTGCTTTCTTTTTGGGGAGGTAAGTCAACTTTATACACATTGTCTTTGCACAGTGACAGAAACTGTCAACAGTTTTATTGCCAGTTTGTGAACAGAGGTGGCAAATTCTTGTTCTCTGCCTTGAAAAACTGTCCCAATGAATCTTCACATGCTTTTTCAAATCAAGACTTAGTATAGTGCTTCTGGCTGCCACTCCCAATTAAAGTTGAAATAAAAAGTAAAGCCATATAATTGAATCACTTTTCTGTACAACTGAAACTAACACAACATTGTAAATCAGCTATACTTCAATAAAATAAGTAAGACCTATATGCCATGCTGGGGTTGAATTATGATTCCCCAATCATTAGTATGATTTTGTTAAATAAGAACAGTTTTGTATAAGCCCAGAGTACACTTCTTTAGTGTGGAAACTTATACCTATCATGGTAACATTTTTTTCCTGAATTTGCTGCAAAATATAAAAAAGAAGCATATTAAGCTACCTGTTCTGGTTTGCCATATGCTCAACACTCCAGCCAGTGCCATGGAAACATACTGAAGCTAGAAAATTTTAAACTAAACAATTCAGCACATTTTATTAATAGTCATTAACTAGGTCAAAAAGACATTAAAACTCTACAAGTCAGTGTGGAAATTTTCATTTGGTTGGTTTGTCTGCATTTTCTCAACCCGTTGATAATGACTTCACACATCATTTTTCCTTTTTAAGTCAGGTCCTTTGATGTGTAAGCATGGCCTAAGTCACTGGGTACAAACTGTTCCAGAGAACACTTAACATCTACCCAACTTGCACTGGTTGTAATGCATTAGTAAGTGTTCTTCAGTCAACCCCGCCTAAACACTAATGAATTAAAATGGCTTTTTACAGATTTGTTGGCCATCCAGGAAAGTACAATAAACTTTTCAACCGGTGGAGACTGGAGGAAGTAAGTAACCTTGTAAGGGTGGGATGGGCATGGATATGGGCCAATGACTGTGGGGAAAAAGGGTGTGGGAAGAGAAAGAAAGGGGAGGTGAAACAGGCAAGTTCATCTGTACTGAAGACATGTTTTTGATAAAGCAGGAAATCTAGGGGTTCCTAAGAAACTAACTCTTCCAAAAAAGAGAGTGTACGTTAAACCCCAAGATCCTGACCTCAGCTCTCTTTAATATACTATCAAAACCATTTCTTCCATTCACAAAGCCCAGAAATTTAGCTCCAGTAGATTTTTTTTCTTTTGGAGGATTATTATTATCTATGCACTGATTTCCAAACTTTTAAATACATTGGGTTTCCTTCTAAGCAAGGAAAATTTAGTCTAAAAGAAATCTTACATGAAATACCAATTTATAAATGTATAGGTATATCTTCAGAGTCTTGTATTTCTTTATTGATTTATGTATGTATGGAAACAAAATGTCTAGGAACAATATTTCTATATTCCAGAGTGAGAATGTTATATATTTTCACTGAGACTGACAAACTGTCCTCCTAAATGCCAGCTCCTACCTATAGTATATTAATTTACTTCTTCAGAATTTGCCAAGTGAAAGTTTCATTTTTACCAATAATCCAAAGGATATCAGAATATCTCTTGATTTCAGTTCCTTTAATTACAAGTAACACAGAGAATGTTTTTCATGTTTGTTGATATTTTGTATTTCTGCAGGTATGTTATTCCTGTTCATTTTCATTAAACTGTTTTTTTCTGTTTTAATAATTTCTAAACAAATAAAATTAGGTTCTTTCAAATTTGTTAAGGATATGTTTCCCATTTTCTTGTATATCTTTTAATTTTGTTTTGATATATTTTTTGCAAAACTGTATGCATTTTCTAATCAAAATATTATTGTCATTAATGTTTTGGGGAATTTGTTTCATCATAAAAATGTGTTGTCAATTTGGGAAATTTTAAAAATTCATGCCTATTTTTAACTACTGTTATTTTTAAAAATATTATCTTTGACCCATTGGAAGTTTATTTTCATGTAAAGTGTAATTAGTAAGTAAAGTCACTCAGTCGTGTCCGACTCTTTGTGACCCCAGGGACTGCAGCCCACCAGGCTCCTCAGTCCATGAGATTCTCCAAGCAAGAATACTGGAGTGGGTTGCCATTTCCTTCTCCAGGGGATCTTCCCGACCCAGGGATTGAACCCAGGTCTCCCGCATTGGAGGTAGACGCTTTAACCTCTGAGCCACCAAGGAAGTCCAAAGTGTAATTAAGATCCCCCAAAATTAGCAGCCACAAATTTAATAAAATGAGTTTTCACTCAACGAAATGAGATTATAAGGTTTATTATATCAATATTCTACATCTTAAAATTTCTGGATCTATTTAGACTAATTGTCAAATTTTTTACTTATCTAATTCAAAATTTTAAAAATTATTTTAATGTAAAATTCAGTTTAATACATGGCAGCGTTAGTTGTTTTTGTTCAGTCACTAAGTGGTGTCTGACTCTTTGCAATGAATGATATGAACTGCAACATACCAGGCTTCCCTTTCCTCCACTATCTCCCACAGTTTGTTCAAATTCATGTCCATTAAATTGGTGATTCCCTCTAACCTTCTCATCTTCTGTTTACCCCTTCTCCTTTTGC
This sequence comes from Aepyceros melampus, assembly GCA_006408695.1. Classification (NCBI taxonomy): domain Eukaryota; kingdom Metazoa; phylum Chordata; class Mammalia; order Artiodactyla; family Bovidae; genus Aepyceros; species Aepyceros melampus. The sequence continues at coordinate 240,586 of SJXQ01004542.1, forward strand.
CTTCAATCTTTCCCACATCTGGGTCTTTTTCAGTGAGTCAGCTCTTCGCATCAGGTGGCCAGAGTATTGGAGTTTTAGCTTTAGGATCAGTCCTTCCAATGAATAGTCATGGTTGATTTCCTTTAGGATTGACTGGATATTCTCACAGTCCAAGGGACTCTCAAGAGTCTTCTCTAGCATCACAGTTCAAAACCATCAATTCTTCAGCCCTCAGCCTTCTTTATGGTCCAGTTCTTACATCTGTACATACTACTGGAAAAACCATAGCTTTGACTCTTTGGACCTCTGTCAGCAAAGTCAGTCTCTGCTTTTTAGTACACTGTCTAGGTTTGTCATAGCTTTCCTTCCAAAGAATAAGTGTCTTTTCATTTCATGGCTGTAATCATCATCCACAGTGATTTTGGAGCCCAAGAAAATACAATCTGTCACTGTTTCCACTTTTCCCCCTTCTATAATATTTGCCATGAAGTGATGGGACCAGATGCATGATCTTCGTTTTTGAATCTGAGTTTTCAGACAACTTTTTTCACTCTCCTCTTTCAGCTTTATCGAAAGGCTATCTAGTTCCTCTTCACTTTCTGCCATAAAAATGTTACCATCTGCATATCTGAGATTGTTGGTATTTCTCTCAACAATCTTGGTTCCAGCTTTTGAGTCATGTGGCCCAGAATTTCTAATGATGGCTCTTCAGAAGTGAAATAAACAGGGTGACAGTGTACAGCTTTGTCATCTTCTTTTCCCAATTTTGAACCAGTCCATTCTTCCATGTCTGGTTCTAACTGTTCTTCTTGACCTGCACACAGGTTTCTCAGGAGACAGGTAAGGTGGTCTGGTATTCCCAGCTCTTGAAGAATTTTCCAGTCTTTTGTGATCCACATAGTGGATAACAGGCTTTAGTGTCGTCAATGAAGCAGAAGTAGATGCTTTTATGGAATTCGGTTCCTTTCTCTGTGATGCAGTGGAATCTTGGCAATTTGAACTCTGGTTCCCATGAAAAAAGTGAAAAGTGAAAGTTAGTTGCAAAGTTGTGTCTGACTTTTTGCAATCCCATGGACTGTAGCCTGCCAGGATCCTCTGTCCATGGAATTCTCCAGGCAAGAGTACCGGAGTGGGTTCCCATTTCCTTCTCCAGGTGATCTTCCTATGCATTTTCTAGAATCAGCTTGTACGTCTGGAAGTTCTCAGTTCATATACTATTGAAGCCTAGCTTGAAGGATTTTGAGTATTACCTTGCTAGCATGAGAAATGAATGCAACTGTACAGTAGTTTGGTATTCTTTGTCTTTGCTCATCTTTGGGATTGGAATAAAAACTGAATTTTTCCAGTCTTGTGGTCACTGCTGAGTTTTCCAAATTTGCTGGCATATTGAGTGCAACACGTTAACAACATCATCTTTTAGAATTTTGAATAGCTTGTTTAGAATTCCATCACCTCCATTAGCTTCGCTCTTAGTAATTCTTCCTAAGGCCCACTTGACTTCACACTCCAGCATGTCTGGCTCTAGGTGAGTGACCACACCATCATGGTTATCCAGTTCATTAAGACTTTTTAAAATATAGTTCTTCTATGTATTCTTGCCACCTTTTCTTAATCTCATCTGCTTTTTGTTAGGTCCTTACCATTTCTGTTCTTTATCATGCCCATTATTGAATGAAACATTCCCTTAATACCTCCAATTTTCTTGAAGAGATTTCTAGTTTTTCCCATTCTATTGTTTTCCTCTATTTCTTTGCTTTGTTCACTTATAGCTTTCTTATCTCTCCTTGCTGTTCTCTGGAACTCTGCATTCAGTGGGGTATATCTTTCCCTTTATTCCTTGCCTTTTTCTTCTCTTTTTCTTAGCCATTTTTAAAGCCTCTTTAGATGACCAGTTTGCCTTCTTGTATTTCATTTTCTTTGGGATGGTTTTGGTTCACACCTCCTGTACATTGTTATGAACCTCTGTCTATAGTTCTTCAGGCATTCTATCTACTAGATCTAATCCCTTAAATCTATTCATCACCTCCACTGTATAATCATAAGGGTTTGATTTAGGTCCTATCTAAATGGTATGACTATTTTCCCTACTGTCTTCAATTTAAGCCTGAAGTTTACAATAAGAAGTTCATGATCTGAGCCATAATCAGCTCCAGGTCTTGTTTTTGCTGACTGTATAAAGCTCTATCTTCAGTTGCAAAGAGAATAATCAATCAAATTTCAGTATTGACCATTTCCTGATGTCCATGTATAGAGTCATCACTTATGTTGTTGGAAAAGGGTGTTTGCTATGACCAATGTGTTCTGGACAAAACTTGTTAGCCTTTGCCCTGCTTCATTTTGTACTCCAAGGCCAAACTTGCCTGTTACTCCAAGTATCTCTTGACTTCCTACTTTTGCATTCCAGTCTTTTCTGATGAAAAGGACATCTTTTTCTTGGTATTCTAGAAGGTGTTATAGGTAGGCCTTCACAGAGCTGTTCATCTTCAACTACTTTGGCATTAGTGGTTGGGACATAGACTCGGGTTACTGTGATATTGATTACTTTGCTTTGGAAAAAAGTGAAATCATTTTGTCATTTTTAAGATTGCACCCAAGTACTGTAGTTTGGACATGAGTCTGAGAAAACTCCAGGTCATAGTGAAGGACAGGGAAGCCTGGAATGAATGCTGCAGTCCATGGGATTACAAAGAGTCAGACACGACTTAGCAACTGACTTACAACAACTGCATTTCAGACTCTTCTGTTGACTATGAGGGCTACTCCATTTCTTCTAAAGGATTCTTGCCCACAGTAGTCAGTATAATGGTCATCTGAATTCCTAAAATGTCGATGTTCGTTCTTGCCATCTCATGCTAGACCACATCCAATTTACCTTGTTTCATGGACCTAACATTCCAGGTTCTTATGAAGTATTGTTCTTTGTAGCTTCAGACATTACTTTCACCACCAGACACATCCACAACTGAGTAACATTTCTGCTTTGTCCCAGGCTCTTCATTCTTTCTGGAGCTATTAGTAATTGCCCTCTGATCTTCCCCAGTATCATACTGGACATCTTCCAACCTGGCGGGCTCATCTTCTGATATCATATATTTTTGCCTTTTCATACTGTTCATGGGGTTTTTGTGGCAAGAATACTGGAGTAGTTTGCCATTCCCTCCTCCAGTGTACTACATTTTGTCAGGAATCTCTGCTATGGTCAACCTGCCTTGGGTAGCCCTGCACGGCATGGCTCATAGCGTCATTGAGTTATACAAACCCCTTTGCCAAGACAAGGCTGTGATCCATGCAGGGGAGGCAGCATTATTAGGAGGTCATAATTTAGAGAAAGGTTGTAAAAAGATCACCTGAGAAATAGGAGAGTAGAGGCATTTCTGATCTCTATCTAAGCATTCCCCCCAAACACAGGGGCTGTCTCATTAATATTGTCTCTGAGTGTTCTAAAAGTTGATTAGAATACTTTGAGAAAGCCCAAAGAATATATGCTTTTTATCAAAGAAAACTGGGCTCAAATGTTAATCTTTCTGATTGTTCTTTGTCCTTCATTTAACCTCTCTGAATATCTGTCTTCTCATCTGTACACTGGCAATAGTAATACTTAGGTTGCAAAGCTGTTACTAGATAAGAGATAATTTGCATCACACAAGTAGCCCAATCCCTGTACTATGGTAGGAACTCTGTAAATTGTAGCTGATATTTATCAATGCTCTGTCTCTACAGCTACCTGAGTATTATTCTATTGAAAAGAGATAAACTAGGGCCTTTCTTAATCCCAGGCTTCCTGGAAGTCCCCAAATCAAACTTGCAGTTTTCTTTCATAGCCCAGAAGTATGACCATATCCACTAAAAGACTTTCAGCTCCCCTTTGGTATTTGTGTGTGTGTGTGTGTGTGTGTGTGTGTGTGTGGTGTGGTGTGGTGAAGGGGGAGGGATAAACAAGGCTTACTTTTTCCAAGAGTGTTCAGTGGAGTTAGCAAGGGTAGTGTTGGGAACACAGCGGTCACAGGCAGGGAGGTCTGCATATTGATGCCGTTTCAGTGCCTGCTAGCACCAGTAATTTTGTTTAATTGGGTACTCTTACTTTTAACTGGGGCTTCCTTGATAGCTCAGTTGGTAAAGAATCTTCCTGCAGTTCAGGAGACCCCGGTTTGATTCCTGGGTCAGAAAGATCCTCTGTAGAAGGGGGAGGCTATCCACTCCAGTATTCTTGGGCTTCCCTGGTGACTCAGCTGGTAAAGAATCCACCTGCAATGTGGGAGACCCAGGTTCAATCCCTGGGTTGGGAAAATCCCCTGGAGAAGGAAATGGCTACCCACTCCAGTATTCTGGCCTGGAGAATTCCACAGACTGTAAAGTCATGCTGTCGCAAAGAGTCAGACACAACTGAGCTACTTTTACACTTTCACTGTTAATCATGAAATTATTAGAATTTGTGATTCCTCTTTGAAAGTCCCAGGGAAATAACTGTAATACTAGTGTCAGGAAAAATATTTCATAACCATCCTATTTTCCACAATGCATATGACATAGACGGTAGCCATATTTTCTAACGAAAGATTTATTTTGAAAAAAAAAATAGTGAATTAAAAATATGGGTTTGGGATAGAGCTTGGAAATCCTGGAAATGCAGATAGAAAAGATATATATGATGGAAAATAAAAGTTAGATCTCTGAATTTAGTCATATAACAAGCATTTATTAATACATACTGTTTCCTAGACCTCTGCTGGGTAATATGTGGTGTACAAGTGAGGATATCTCTTTCCTTTCTTTAATAATGTTAACAATCTTGAAGAAAATAACATAACCATGATATGTAACAATATTTTGTCTTTGGAATCTGACAATCTATGTTCTAATTTTGCCCCCCTGAATACATGATCTTAATATTTCTATGTCTCAGGTTTTTTTTGTTGTTATTTTTGCAAATTGTGATAAGAATCATCATTCTCAATAATACTGGCCATAGGTGGATTAAGTTGGATCTTGCATGTAAAATGCCTGGCATAAATAATGGCAGCTATTTATAAAAAAATAAAAATAGTACTGCGATTTATTTAGAAAATTTGTAAACTGGCTATTATGGACTTCTCCCATACTATGCTATATAATATCTCACAGCTTCCCAGATTGTGCTAGTGGTAAAGAATCCACCTACCAATACAAGAGACACAAGAGACACCAGGTTCGGTCTCCCTGGGTTGGGAAGAACCCTGGAGAAGGGAATGGCAGCCCACTCCAGTATTCTTGCCTGGGAAATCCCACAGACAGAGGAGCCTCGTGGCCTACAGTCCATGGGATCACAAAGAGTCAGACACAAATGAGCAACTGAGCACCTTATTTGTGTATCTATATAAAATGTTAATAGTAGTTAGTATTAATGAGTGTTTACGATATACCAGCACACTCAAGAGAGTTCCAGAAAAACATCTACTTCTGCTTTATTGACTATACCAAAGCCTTTGACTGCATGGATCACAATAAACTGTGGAAAATTCTGAGATGGGAATACCAGACCCCCTGACCTGCCTCTTGAGAAACCTGTATGCAGGTCAGGAAGCAACAGTTAGAACTGGACATGGAACAACAGACTGGTTCCAAAGAGGAAAAGGAGTATATCAAGGCTGTATATTGTCACCTTGCTTATTTAACTTATGTGCAGAATACATCATGCAAAATGCTGGACTGGATGAAGCACAAGTTGGAATCAAGATTTCCAGGAGAATTATCAATAATCTCAGAAATGCAGATGACACCAACCTTATGGGAGAAAGTGAAGAACTAAAGAGCCTCTTGATGAAAGTGAAAGAGGAGAGTGAAAATTTTGGCTGAAAGCTCAACATTCAGAAAACTAAGATCATGGCATCTGGTCCCATCAGTTCAATTCAGTTCAGTAGCTCAGTTGTGTCCGATTCTTTGCGACCCTATGAATCGCAGCACGCCAGGCCTCCCTGTCCATCACCAACTCCCGGAGTCCACCCAAACACATGTCCATCGAGTCAATGATGCCATCCAACTATCTCATCCTCTGTCGTCCCCTTCTCCTCCTGCTCTCAATTTTTACCAGCATCAGGGTCTTTTCTAATGAGTTAGCTCTTTGCATGAGGTGGCCAAAGTATTGGATTTTCAGCTTCAACATCAGTCCCTCCAATGAACACCCATGACTGATCTCCATTAGCATGGACTGGTTGGATCTCCTTGCAGTCCAAGGGACTCTCAAGAGTCTTCTCCAACACCACAATTCAAAAGCATAAAATCTTCAGCGCTCAGCTTTCTTCACAGTCTAACATCCATACATGACCACTGGAAAAACCCTAGCCTTGACTAGATGGACCTTTCTTGGCAAAGTAATGTCTCTGCTTTTCAATATGCTATCTAGATTGGTCATAACTTTTCTTCCAGGAGTAAGCATCTTTTAATTTCATGGCTGCAATCACCATCTGCAGTGATTTTGGAGCCCAGAAGAATAAAGTCAACCACTGTTTCCACTGTTTCCCCATCTATTTCCCATGAAGTGATGGGACCAGATGCCATGATTTTCATTTTCTGAATGTTGAGCTTTAACACTTTTTCACTTTTTCACTTTTTTGTTTCACTAACAATTTTTTCACTCTCCACTTTTTCACTTTTTCATTTCACTAACAACTTTTTCACTCTCCACTTTCACTTTCATCAAGAGGCTTTTTAGTTCCTCTTCATTTTCTGCCATAAGTAGTGTCATCTGCATATCTGAGGATATTGATATTTCTCCTGGCAAACTTGATTCCAGCTTGTGTTTCTTTTAGTCCAGCGTTTCTCATGATGTACTCTGCATATAAGTTAAATAACCAGGGTGACAATATATAGCCTTGATGTACTCCTTTTCCTATTTGGAACTAGTCTGTTGTTCGATGTCCACTTCTAACTGTTGCTTCTTGACCTGTATAGTTTCCCAAGAGGCAGGTCAGGTGGTCTGATATTCCCATCTCTTGAAGAATTTTCCACAGTTTATTGTGATCTACACAGTCAAAGGCTTTGGCATAGTCAAGAAAGCAGAAATAGATGTTTTTCTGGAACTCTTCTGCTCTTTCGATGATCCAGCCAATGTTGGAAATTTGATCTCTGGTTCCTCTGCCTTTTCTAAAACCAGCTTGAACATCTGGAATTTCACAGTTCACGTATTGCTGAAGCCTGGCTTGGAGAATTTTGAGCATTACTTTACAAGCATGTGAGATGAGTGCAATTGTGTGGTAGTTTGAGCATTCTTTGACATTGCCTTTTTTGGGGATTGGAATGAAAACTGACCTTTTCCAGTCCTGTGGCCACTGCTGAGTTTTCCAAATTTTCTGGCCTATTGAGTGCAGCACTTTCACAGCATCATCTTTCAGGATTTGAAATAGCTCAACTGGAATTCCATCACCTCCACTAGCTTTGTTCATAGTGAGCTTTCTAAGGCCCACTTTACTTCACATTCCAGGATGTCTGGCTCTAGGTTAGTGATCACACCATCGTGATTATCTTGGTCTTGAAGATCATTTTTGTACAGTTCTTCTGTGTATTTTGCCACCTCTTCTTAATATCTTCTGTTTCTGTTAGTTCCATACCATTTCTGTCCTTTATAGAGCCCATCTTTGCATGAAATGTTCCCGTGGTATCTCTAATTTTCATGGCAAGTAGATGGAAAAAAATGAAACGATAACATACTTTATTTTTTGGGGCTCCAAAGTGACAGCAGATGGTGACTGCAGCCATGAAATTAAAATACATTTGCTCCTTGGAAGAAAATCTAGCGAGCAACCTAGACAGCATATTAAAAAGCAGAAACATTACTTTACCAAGGGTCTGTCTAGTCAAAGCTATTGTTTTTCCAGTAGTCATTTATGGATGTGAGAATTGGACTGGAAAGAAAGCTGAAGAATTGATGCTTTTGAACTGTGGTGTTGGAGAAGACTCTTGAGAGTCCCTTGGACTGCAAGATGTCCAACCAGTCCATCCTAAAGGAAATCAGTCCTAAATATTCATTGGAAGGACTGATGCTATTGCTGAAACTCCAGTACTTTGGCAACCTGATGCAAAGAACTGACACATTGGAAAAAAACCCTGATGCTGGGAAAGATTGAAGATGAGAGAGAATGGGGATGACAGAGGATGAGATGGTTGGATGGCATTACTGACTTGATGGCCATGAGTTTGAGTAAATTCTGGGAGCTGGTGATGGACAAGGAAGCCCCGTGCACTGTAGTCCATGGTGTGGCAAAGAGTCGGACATGACTGTGTGACTAAGCTGCTGCTGGTCATATGATTGTGAGTGGTGCAATGGGAATGAAAGTATGGGTCTCCTGCACATTTATCCATGCCCTTTACTCATTCTGAGCTTCCCTGGTGGCTCATCTGTTAAAGAATCTGCCTGCAGTGTGGGAGTCCTGGTTTTGATCCCTGGATTGGGAAGATCCCCTGGAGAAGGGACGGCTACCCACTCCAGTATTCTGGCCTGGAGAATTCCATGGACTGTACAGTCCATGAGGTCACAAAGAGTCAGACACAACTGAGTGACTTTCACATTACTCTTTCTAAGTATAGATTTTTTACTAAATGAATTTTAGAGTACTGAAGGACTAGATTTAACTCAAAGGAATCATTATGTGAGGAGGTAAAGTGAAGTGAAGTCACTCAGTCGTGTCCGACTCTTTGTGACCCCATGGACTACATGTAGCCCACCAGGCTCCTCTGTCCATGGTATTTTCCAGGCAATAGTACTGGAGTGGATTGCCATTTCCTTCTCCAGGGGATCTTCCTGACCCAGGGATTGAACCCGGGTCTCCCGCATTGTAGACAGACGCTTAACCGTCTGAGCCACCAGGTAGGTTCACTGAAACTGTTAGACCGCTTTCTCTACCATATTAGAGAAGGAAATGGCAATCCACTCCAATATTCTTGCCTGGAGAATTCCATGGACAAAGGAGCCTGCTGGGCTACTGCTCATGGGGTCACAACGAGCTGGACATGACTGAGCGACTTAATACACTCTATCTTATGAATCACAAAATCCTTATGCTCAATTCCAAGAAAATTATAAATGGCCTGTCCTCTGGCCTCCCCACTTTGCCCTACCATTGTGAAAAGTGATCCAGTCACATGGTTCTATGATGGTCTTCTTTTTCCCTTTCCACAAAATAATAGGCTTTACTAAAGCAGCCCTACAAGGCAGCAAACACATTTGATAAATAGAAGTCATCCTTAGCATTATGTGAAGGAGCAGTGCATTAGGGTAGAGGAGACCACAGCTTTCATTTCCACATCACCAGTTAGCATTGCATGATCTTGGACAAGTTAATTTGCCTCTCTGAGTCTCTCTACAAAAAATGAACAGTTTCAGCTTGCACCTGTGATCTGTGATCTGCCTCTGTAGCTTAGTAATTATTCGGTCTCAGACATTCTACTGAACCTGTTTATGGTATATATGTGGCAGAGTTCAGGGCGTCCTAAATCATCCTGAAAAGGAGTATGCTTGTATAGGAGAACTGAAACTTCTCCACACGATAAAAAACTACCACTGGAAAACCCTCTCTCTGGCTCAGATTGGAGAGTTTTAAGTTACTGGGCTGGAAACAGAAAAGCAAGCTCTTTGTGTCCTAAGTATTTGTTCCCTTTGAAGTCCCACTGGTACTGACTTGATAGAAATAGAAACTGTAGATCAAAGCTACAAAGATCATCAGCCTTATGAGCAGGACATGAACCCATTTCCAAAGAAAAAGACCTACGCTTTCCTACTCAAATGGTGTGCAGTTTTCAAGCAAAACACATTGATTACAGTTTTCATTGTAATCACATTTTTGTGCGTATGAGTTTCTAATGTTGTTGCATTCGTGCACGCTCAGTCACTCAGCCATGTCTGACTTTGCAGCCCTATGGACTGTAGCCCAACAGGCTCCTCTGTCCATGGGATTTTCCAGGCAAGAATACCTGAGCAGGTTGCCATTTCCTCCTCCAGAGGATCTTCCAGACCCAGGGATCAAATCCACTTCTCCTGCATTAGCAAACAGATTCTTTACCACTGAGCCACCTGAGAAGCCCTCTAATGCTATTACTGAAGATCTAAAAAGCAGTGGCGCACAGACAGGGCGTCACTGGGATCATACTGGCAAACTGTTTTGTGGGGGCACTTTTATCACTTAAATGCATTATAACATGCATAGATAATTCCTCCCTGGGCGATAGACCTTTCCTCCATCTTGAGAGTGGGCTAGACTTAGTGACTCACTTCTGAGAGAAAGGAAAAATGAGTAACTTTCCAATGGAAACACCTGGAAGATACTATACTAACCAAATGTTGAAGGTTAATATCACTAATGATGATGTGTGGATACCATGTAACCCTAATGGTGAAAATGGCACTTCACCACTGTACCCTACCTCCATTCCCCAAACATATCACCCCAGTCTAAATGTGAAAACATGAGATTAACCCATCTTGGGGGATTGTCCACAGGATGCTTGTCAGTGATACTCAAATTGTTAAGAATATGAAAATCTGAGAAGCTGCCTAGACCAGAGGAGACTGGGAGAGACGTGACAAATCAGTTCTGTGAGGTATCCCAGATTGGATCCTGGAGCAGGTGAAATCTAAGTAAAGTCTGGGGTTTAGTTCATTGTTGTTCAGTCGCTAAGTCATGTCTGACTCTTTGTGACCCCATGGACTGTAGCTCCCTAGGCCTCCCTGTCCTTCACTATCTCCCAGAGCTTGCTCAAACTCATGTCTGTTGAATTGGTGATGCCATCCAACTATCTCATTCTCTGTCACCCCCTTCTCCTCCTGCCCTCAGTCTTTCCCATTATCAGAGTCTTTTCCATTGAGTCAGCTCTTTCTCATCAGGTGGCCAAAGTATTAGAGCCTCAGCTTCAGCATCAGTCCTTCCAATGAATATTCAGGGATGATTCTGTAGGATTGACTGGTTTGATCTCCTTGCTATCCAAGGGATTCTCAAGAGTTCTTCTTTGACACCACAGTTTGAAAGTATCAATTCTTGGCACTCAGCCTTCTTTATGGTCCAAATCTCACATCCGTACATGACTACTAGAAAAACTATAGCTTTAACTATATGGACTTTTGTCAGCAAAGCAATGTCTCTGTTTTTTTAATACACTACTTAATAGAAATGTATTACTGTGAATTTCTTAGCTTTGACAATATACCTTTGTTCTGTAAGGGGCAGTGAAGAGAATTGGAAGAGGAGTGTATTGGCACTCTCTGTACTATTTTAGCTTTGCAAATTTTCTACAAATTTAAAATTAGCCTGAGGTAGGAAGCTTATTTTTAAAAATATAAACATTTTGTTAAATATTTTAATATCACTTGGTTATTAAATTGATTCCTTGATGGTTCCAGTGGTAAAGAATCTGCCTGCAATGCAGGAGACCCAGATTTGATCCATGTGTGGGGAAGATCCTTTGAAGAAGGAAGTGGCTATCCATTCCAATGTTCTTGCCTAGGGAATCCCATGGGCAGAGGAGCTTGGTGGACTACAGTCCATGGATTGCAGAATCAGACACGACTGAGTGACTAATACTTACACTGTTTTCATAAAGTATTCCAGAGCATTCATTAAATGCGATCGTGCCTAACATGGAGCCTGGCAGTAGTAAGTGTTCATTAAAAGACAGATTTGTTAGACTTCCCTGGTGGTCCAGTGGTTAAGATTTTGTGCTTCTGATGCAGAGGACACACCTCATGGGGTAGCCATGAAAAAAAAAAAAAAAGAAGGTTTGTTGTTATTGTTGTTATAATTTTGATCAATATTCCAGTATGTTTACTGAAAGCTTCTCTATCGAGTATCCTCATACATGCTAGTCCTTCCTTGTTTTTATTCTCTTTGTGCACTGACCTGAGGAGACATGGCTTTAGAATTTGCTCTGCAGTTGGAAGATGGGGTGTTTAAGCTCTGAGAAGAGCAAGGTCCTTATTGCCCCTGTTGTTTGTTTCAGTGTCACCCTAGTGGCTGTTTGATAGACCTTTGCCTCCAGATGGGAGTTATCATGTTTCTGAAACAAATATGGAACAATTTCATGGAACTGGGATACCCGTGAGTACTTAATTTTTACACTGGCCATGTATAGCATGACAGGTCTTCCCAGGTGGGCCTAGTGGTAAAGAACCTTCCTGCCAATGCAGGAGACAGGAGAGACTCACATTCAGTCACTGGGTGGGGAAGATCCCCTGGAGCGGGAGATGGCAACCCACTCCAGGATTCTTTCCTGGAGAAGTCAATGGACAGAGGAGCCTGGCAGGTTATAGTCTGTGGGACCTCGGAAAGTCAGACACAACGAAGTGTGCACATATATACATACAGAGTGGCAAAGAAGAAAGGTACGGTAGTATGGCTGGTTGTTAAGAAGTGGGCTTGGTAATCAGACATAACAGTTCAGTTTCCATTCTGCTCCTCTCTAAAATGTGTGACTGTGTGTCAGTCAGTCTTTCTGTGCCTTAGTTTTCACATCTCCGAGAAGGGCTCAATAGCTGTATCTTCTCAACAACAGTTTAAAGGATTAATGAAAGTATGGATGTAGAATACTTGTATTCTGTTCAGTGTCCTAACACACTTGTTGGTATTCTTAAAGCATTATTGATAGTGTGGGTTCTTGAGGACAAAAATAACTTTCTGGTTTCTTTTGGTAAGGTGGTTGTTGTTTTTGTTTAATACAGAGAACCTCCATTCTGTTAAAATCATAGATGGGAATATTTTGGGCTCTTTGTTACAACAATAATAACAAAAATCATTACACCAGTATTGGTTGTGACAATATCAAACCAATGCACTTTTATAAAAATTGCCCACATGCAGCAACAAAGATGCAGCCCAACCAAAAATAAATGAATAAATAACTTTGTAAAAATGAAGTTAAGACCATACAAAGGCCCCCCATTCCCAGTACAGTTTCAAGGTAGTGAATGTTTCACTTTTCCTAATGCACTGTAAATTGTTACCAGTTGCTTAAATAAGAGCTCAAAAGCTCTTTCTTTGTCTGCTCATAATGTAGACTGATCCAGAACTGGTGGTCACGACATAAAATCAAGCGGGGAATTCAAGACGCTTCCATCCCTCAGTGGGAAAATGACTGGAATCTGCAGCCCATGAATATTCACGGACTGATGGATGAGTACTTAGAAATGGGTATGGAACCTTCTGCAAAGCTATTTGACCTTCTTGATACTTTTTTCTACTTCACACAGACTCTGATTCCAGAGAGAAAACCGTCTCTCTCCTTTCCAACTCCAAGCTTTCTAAAACATATCTACACCTTTATGTCAGCAGAGCTGGAGAAGATATTAAGGCAGTGCCCTTGGAAGGCTTATGCATATTTCCCTGTCAACCATACCATTTGAGCAAAATGAAAGTATCTACCTTTTGAACAAATATTTTAAAGGAACAAAATAAAGCAAAACTCATTCCTACGTTAAGAAATGTATCATCCCACCCAAATAAAGCAGTAATTCTTTCTCACAGTAGATCTTTGCACAGATCCATCTGAGTCTGGGCTTCTTCAAGAAACTTATTTATATTATGAAAATAAGGATCGATGTCAAGATCGCTGCATGTTGGTGTGTTGTTTTAACGTTTGCTTTTGTTCTCTGGTCCTCAGTTTTCTCATCCAGAAAAACAGAGGACAAGATTAGGTCTCTTGCTTCTCTTCTAGGACTGAGCATTTTTCCCCAAGTCCTCTGACAATTTTCTTCCTTCATGATGTATCGCATAAAGGCGAAAGGTTCATAGAGCCTTTTACAGTCTATTGAGACCTGAGTTTGAATTCAGATCTTAACCTTTTTTTAGCTATCTATCCTTTAGCCAGATTAACTAACACCTATGAGCTTCAAGTTTTCTCAGCTGTAAACTAGGATGAGCATACTTACTTTATAGGGTGTTGAAAGGGTTAAAGGCAATCTCTGTAAAGACGCCTAATGTGACACAAAGAAGACACTCAGTAAATGAGACTGTTTATGTTACTAATTTTCTAACTCTCTGCCTTTACAGTTTTGCAGTTTGGTTTTACCACCATCTTCGTTGCAGCTTTCCCTCTGGCCCCTCTTTTGGCTTTGTTAAACAATATCATCGAAATCAGGCTGGATGCATACAAATTTGTCACCCAGTGGCGGAGGCCTTTGCCAGCCCGAGCAACTGACATAGGTAAGATTCAGAAACTACATAGGTTTTTGCATTGCTAAGGCCAAGTGGTGGCTTGATCTTACTTAGCACCATATGTGTTTCGATTGCTGGGGCTCCCTTCCAAACATAGCAAAACTGTTTTCATTAACAAAATAATGAAATGAGAGTAATTTTATTTATAACTCTTGGCTGAGAGTAAGTTCTTACTGAGCGTTGCTATTTCATAAACTTACTTGTTTTTAACTGTAAAGGATGTCATATCTATCTTTCTAGGACTTATTTTTTCATATCATTGTTTTTTAAAGTTAATTTTAATCCTATTTGAAACATCAGTTTTGACCAAAATCAATAGTCTGTTAATACGATATACAATTTCAAAGCCTGTTTCATGTATCTATGTAATGCCAGATTGGAGGACATTTTCTACTTCTTAAGAAACAGATCTTGATTTCCAGATCTTGACACTAAACTAGTTTTACTTTTTAATATTTTTACATCAAAAATGTTTTTGACAAAGATAAAGGCAAAACTCATAGTGAATGCAGATATTTTGGGGTTCACACAATGAAGTACTACTCTATTTTTATTGGTTTTAGTACTAATCAAGTTCTATATATAGGCTTTGAAGAATCTTAAGCAGCTATGCCATATCTCATTGTTAAAAATAAAAACCAATTCCAACAATCTTCTAATTTTCAGATCTCTGTAGATGGGATCTTCCTCCTCTCTATAGAAAGTATCCAGTAGCTGTAATATCCATAGTGAGATATATACCATCCTTAGAAAATAAATAGCGGACAGAGCTTGGTTCCACCATTGGCTTCTCTGGTGACTCAGACGGTAAAGATTTGTCTGCAGTGTGGGAGACCTGGGTTCGATCCCTGATTCAGGAAGATCCTATGGAGAAGAGAATGGCTACTCACTCCAGTATTCTTGCCTGGAGAATTCCATGGACAGAGGAACCTGGTGGGCTATAGTCTAGGGGGTCCCAAAGAGTCAGAGGCAACTGAGCAACTAACACTTTCACAATACTTGGTTCCAGCATAACTAAAACATCTTTTCCAAGTTAAAGGTTGGAAAACTAAAGGCTTTTCTTTTTTTTTCTTTTTTCTTCTTTTTATTCGCTGTCTTTTATCTTTCTCCTACTAGGTATCTGGTATGGAATTCTTGAAGGAATTGGTATATTGGCTGTGATCACTAATGCATTTGTAATTGCTATAACATCTGATTATATCCCACGTTTTGTCTATGAATACAAATATGGCCCCTGTGCAACTCATTTTGAATATAGTGAAAGGTAAGGTTGAACTTTACACATTTTATGCTTGTCATTAAACAGAACTTACTGGGCAATTTTGTTCTGTGACCATTAAGGATAATGTTTCTGATCATTGTGTTCCTATGTTTATTAGATGAAATCAAGTGGGATAAAAAGGGCAACAGTGTTTTACAGCAAATAATTTAGAGTCTTTTATGACTTTCTGTGTAAATTCATCACCAGCATTAAAATGGTAAAAACATTATAATGTATTTAGAAGTCAGATTTAAAACCAGGAGAGACCTTAAAAATCATCCAGTGCAATTTTCTGTCCATGAAGTGAAGTGATATGAAAGTCGTTCAGTCTGTCCGACTCTTTGCCACGCCATGGACTATACAGTCCATGGAATTCTCCAGGCCAGAATACTGGAGTGGGTAGCTGTTTCCTTCTCCAGGGGATCTTCCCAACCCAGGGATCAAACCCAGTCTCACACATTGCAGGCAGATTCTCCAACCTCTGAACCAAAAGGGAAACCCAAGAATACTGACATGGGTAGCCTATCCCTTCTGCAGCGGATCTTCCCAACCCAGGAATCGAATCGGGGACTCCTGCATTGCAGGTGGATTCTTTACCGACTGAGCTACCAGGAAATTGAGGCCCATAATAGTTAATCGGATTACTGAAGGGAATTAAACTAGTTTCTGAGGAGATACAGAATGTAAAGAAACTGTCAGCTATATGAGAGATTTTTCTAAAGGAATTTACTGCTAGAGATTTTAAGGATGCAGAAAAGGATACCCTAGACCTGCCTACTTTTTCTTTTTCATTAAAATTTAAATCAACACTTCCTTGGTTTCTTGACCTCTGCACTATTGACACTGCAGAGCAGATAATTCTGTTTTTGAGGAGGAGGGGAATTATCTTAAAACAGATAATTCTGTTTTAAGATCCTGTGCATCTCACGATGTTTAGCAGCACCCATGGCCTCTACCCCGTGGATACCAAAAGCAACCTCCCTGCTTCCCGAGTTGTGACAACCACTGATGTCTCCAATCATCACAAAATGATCACTGAGGAACAAGATTTCTCATTTTATTAATGGAAACAGTGCCTTAGGGGACAGGGACTTTCCAGATCTTTCTTTCTTGAAAATGTATGTTAGGGAAGAATGAAAGGGAGAGAAACTGGAGTTTTTAGCTAGAGGGTAGCTTTAGGCATGAAAGTGTGATAGGTGATTAGCAGTGATGGGAGAAGCTGCCTCTTCTCCCTTCAAGAGCAGCTCTGGGCTTGCATCTTATCTAGATACAGGACTTGTACCCCAACAGGCTGAGTCCTGGTTAGGAAGACATCAGCTCTTAGTTCTGCTGATGAACTAATTTGTCTCAGAACATTGCAGTACCTTTCTCAACACAAACAAACATCTCAATTTTTCAAAGAGAAGTAATAAAGACATGAGATTTTATTTTGTATTTTAGTCTTGTCAAGAGATTGTTGACTTGAAGTCAAACTCCCCAGACTTAAGTATTAACTTTGCTTCTTATTAAAAGGCACATCATCAATCTGGTCCTTTGTTTCAGAAATGATGTCTGAGGCGATATTTTATGAACTGTAAAACACAAAACATTCTTTAAAAAAAGTTTTAATATTAGTAGTGAAAAAGCACAAAGTCTCTTTTTTCTTAATTCAAAATGGTCTTGAAGCAGGAAAGATTTGAAATACGTAGCACAATCGGCAGCCCTCTTCCTCACAGGCATTATTTGTTAGTGTCTTTACTGCCACCTAGCTGCAGATGAGAATGAGATTGGCTGGGCATCAGCTGTTTTACATTCCAGTCCTGACTTTTCACTTAGTCAGCGTATGATCCCTTCTCCATAAGCAGTGACTAGGGAGGCAGAATCATTTCAAGGAGAGATGTGGTGGACTTATGTGAGGTTGAAACCACACATTCGCAAGGGCTACCTGTATTTAATTTTCTCTGAATATGCTTAGCAGCTAAATTGGAGTACCGTCATTCAGATTGGAAATTTCCAGAGCAAGAGGGCAAAAGGACAAGGTGGCAGTGGAGAGGAGAATATTGGCAAGAGATCAGCTGAAATGATAAATTATGAGATCTAGGATGGACAGGGAGGGGAGAGAAGTCAGTGGGACCCTATAATTAATATTTGGAGGTTTAGAATAAGATAAATGGACACTCAAACCCAAGCTCTAACAATGTTATGTTCCAGGCAGGCTCTCAATTTATGGCCGCATGTCTTCTTCAGTGTTCGTGAGGTCAATACTATTTTCATAATAATACTAAGATACTATTTGCATTTTTTACCACATTGAAGTCTGCACAGATGGTACAAAAGCGCTGGTGGATAAAATTTTTTGGTGGCTTTGCATCACTCAAAGCAGTGGCACCAAAAACTACTAGTAATGATTGTATTTCTCACTGCAGTCACCATTTTTAAGATGCCAGTATGAAATTTCAGATGATTGAATACCATTACCGACTTAATGGACATGAGTTTGAGCAAACTCCAGGCTGTAGTGAAAGATGGGGATGCCTGGCGTGCTACAGTACATGCGGTCACAAAGAGCTGGATATGACTTAGCAACTGAACAACAACAAAGACATTTCAAAATATCTTTGATGAAGCAGTAATAATTACTAATTTTATCAAGTCTCTACCCTTGAATAAATGTCTTCTCAATATTCTATCTGACAAAACATGAAGTGTGCATGAAGCACTTGTGCTATATCCTGAGGTGTGATGGGAGTGTCAGAGAGCACCTGTGTGACTGTTGGAGCTGCATACCAAACCAACATTTTTTTCAACAATTGCCAGACAAAGAACAATTACCAAACAAACTATGAGTATTCAGACTTGGGTATTTAGCAAACACTCTTTTATAAAATGCACAAAACTAGCTTGTCATTTTAAGGAAAATAATTAAGAATGTTTGTTGGACTTGAGAGTTTCCCAGTATTTATTTTTCTGATAAAAATCAGTGGTGATATTAAAAATTGTGCTTTTTCATAGTCTTCAGTAAAAAAATCAACATATGGGATATCTGCATAAGCAGCAGTCTCCAAACTTTTTGGCACCAGGGACCAGTTTTGTGGAAGACAGTTTTTCAAGACCTGGGAGAGGAGGGATGGTTTGGAATGATTCAAGGGCATTACATTTATTGTGCACTTTATTTCCATTCTAAAGCTACTGCTGATCTCACAGGTACCAGTCTGTGGCCCAGAGGTTGGGGACCCCAGATTTAGGGAAAAGATTTCTCCAAATGGCCCCTATTTGATATCACAGAATCATGCTTGGATAAATGATGAATTCAGAGTACAAGATAGACCTGTTATGAAACAATTTATGTGAAAGTTCATTGAAACTTTAAGATTCCACTTTGCAACAAAAATTTGAGACATTACCATAGGTAGGGCTTTGGTGGAATACCAAAGAAAAATACTGACATTTATCTGAAATATTAAAATAGTCTTCCTTTTTCCAACTAGTTAATCTGTATGAGGCCAGACTTTCTACTTAACTTTCAACAAAAACAACACATTGCAACAGACTTAATGCAGGTATCCCAAGGTGACTCAAGTGGTAAAGAATCCACCTGCCAATGCAGGAGACCCAAGAGACTTGGCTTCAATCCCTGAGTCAGGAAGATTCACTGGAGGAGAAAATGGCAACTCACTCCAGAATTCTTGCCTGGGAAACCTTGCGGACAGAGGAGCCTAGTGGACTACAGACCATGGAGTCGAAAGAGTTGGACACGATGGGGCACACATGAGTGTCTTGTTGTTGTTCAGATGCTCAGTCGTGTCTGATTCTTTGCGACCCCATGGACTGCAGCACGCCAAGCTTTCCTGTCCTTCACAATCCCCTGGAGCTTGCTCAAACTCATGTTCATTGAGTCAGTGATCCATCCCATCTTCTGTTGTCCCCTTCTCTTCCTGTTTTCAATCTTAGCCGTCTTCTATTAAGGCAGATATTAAGGCATTCTGCAAACATGGAAATCTGTGTCATCTCTCACTCCAATTTTTTCTTTTGGAATATATATTTTTCAAATGTGTTTTTATATTATTTGAATGGATTTGATAGTTATTTACAATGAGTTAACATAAATATTTTCTAAATTTCTCTTTCAGTTTCTAATGTGGTAAATATAAATTGATATGCATGCTTTCATGCTAAGTCGCTTCAGTCGTGTCCAGCTCTGCAGGCTACAGCATGGACTGTAGCCTGCCAGGCTCTGCTGTCCATGGGATTCTCCAGGCAAGAATACTGGAGTTGGTGCTATGCCCTCCTCTAAGGGATCTTCCCAACCCAGGGATCGAACCTGTGTCTCTTATCATTTTCTGCATTGGCAGACGGGTTCTTTACTACTAATGTTACCTGGTTGCCCTTATGCAAATAGCTCCTTGAGATCCTCAATGCCTATTTTAAATGTAGAGGGTATCTGAAACCAGAAATTTTGAGAATTATAGTACTAAAGAAAGTCATTTAGTTTTTGTAAATATTAGTTTTTTAATCCACATGGTGGAAATAATAAGCTTCTAAAGTTATTGTAAAAGTTGACCCTCATCACAATTTAATACTGAACCATCAGGGTAAGGAATTTTGCCTGTTTTGTTTATTGTTGAATACCAAGTATCTAGAATTTTCTAACAAATTTTAGGTCCTCAATATATAAATTGAATAAGTTAACAAATCACAAATGAGCATTTTTATCAACTGGCTGCTTGATTATAATTGTCCAAATACTGTAATATGTATATAATGTATATATGAAATAACCACAATGCCCACTGCATGAAAGAAAGTGAAAGTGAAGTCACTCAGTCGTATCTGACTCTTTGTGACCCCACGAATGGTAGCCTGCCAGGCTCCGCTGTCCTATGGGAATTTCCAGGCAAGAGTACTGGAGTGGGCTGCCATTTCCTTCTCCAGGGGATCTTCCCAACCCAGGGATCGAATCCGGGTTCCCTGCAATGCAGACAGACGCTTTACCCTCTGAGCCACCAAAGAAATCCGCCCACTGCATAGTGAACACTTAGTAAAATATAAGCCAGGTGATAGGGCAAGATAGAAACTATTGCAGGGAAATTGCAGGCAAGAGTCGGTCTCATTAAGGTATAATCACAGGTATAGTGAGTCAGGGAATAGAATCAGAGAGCTGAGTTGCTCAGAGTTTGTAATTAGAAAGAAAGGCATAACCGCACTTATTAAACCTTATCATTTGTAATGAAGGAGTTGGATTAGAAATTTATGAATCTGAGTCACATGATGCTTTCTTTTCTTTTCAGTTGTTTAACAGATATGTCAACAATAGCCTATCCTTCTTTGATCTGAGTGAACTTGGCATAGGAAAATCTGGGTATTGCAGGTACTTAAAAATTATAGCTGTCTTTTCTTTTTGCTTTCACCATTCCATCTCCTCCATTCATGTTAACAACATGTTAATGGGCCCATTGAAATTGTCATTTTGAAGTTTTGGCAAATAAAGAACATTTGGGATCTTCACATCTTGATCTCTATTCTCCAAACTCTGTTTTTGTGGATTTTAGGTACCGAGACTACAGAGGTCCTCCTTGGAGTTCCAAACCCTATGAATTCACCCTACAATACTGGCATATCCTCGCTGCTAGATTGGCCTTCATTATTGTGTTTGAGGTTAGTCACAGGCTGATAAAATTACTCTAGATAAACACTTTTCCAACTGATATATTAATTGTCTTTTTGAGCTCAGTTTCTCACTGACTTCCAAAACTGGAGCTGACTATGTACCTGTAAAAGCTTTAAATACAGTGAAACCACAGTGACAAGTACAAAAAAAGCAAGGGCTGAATAATGTAAGTTAAAGAGTATTTATATCCGAAAACTAGGATAATCTCTAGGTCCACGGTGAACCTACATATTATCACACTAAGTGAAGGAAGCCAGACAGAGAAAGACAAATATATTTCACTTATTAGTGGAGTCTAAAAAAGTGACACAAATAAATTTATTTATAAAAAAGAAACAAACTCACAGACATAGAAGACAAATGTATAGTTACTAAAGGAGAAAGAGGGGGATAAATTAGGAATTTGGAATTAACATATACATATTTCGTTCAGTTCAGTCGCTCAGTCGTGTCTGACTCTTTGCGACCCCATGAATCGCAGCATGCCAGGCCTCCCTGTCCATCACCAACTCCTGGAGCTCATTCAGACTCACGTCCATCGAGTCGGTGATGCCATCTAGCCATCTCATCCTCTGTCATCCCCTTTTCCTCCTGCCCCCAATCCCTCCCAGCATCAGAGTCTTTTCCAATGAGTCACCTCTTTGCATGAGGTGCCAAAGTACTGGAGTTTCAACTTTAGCATCATTCCTTCCAAAGAACACCGAGAGCTGATCTCCTTTAGAATGGACTGGTTGGATCTCCTTGCAGTCCAAGGGACTCTCAAGAGTCTATTACTATATATCAAATAGATGACCAAAAATGACATAGCATAGGAAACTATATTCAATATTTTATAATAACCTGTAAAGTAAAAGAATCTGAAAAAAATAGATGTATATGTATATATATAACTCAATCACTTTGCTTTATACCTGAAGCTAACAGCATTATAAATCAACTGTACTTCAACTTATTTATAAGTACCATAGTAACTAAATTTAAAAAGGAAAGAATGATTTTCATAATCTCACAAAAGAATCCATATTTATTCATTGGATAGATTATCTTCTGAACAATCAACGCTAATTATAGTTGATCATATATATTTGTGTAAGCATACAAATAATTCAGTAATTTATGCCTGAGAACACTTTTATAAAAATTGCACAGATTTTGATGATCAGAGTGATACAATAATACTAGATTGTAGTCCTGTGAAGAAATTTAGAGAAGCTACAGTATCATTGCCTTGCTTAAAATATAGCCAGCCTGATACAGTGAAGAACTTAATTAAATGCCTCAGTTACCAGCAACCTACCATCATGGATCCATGACACCAATGATGCCCTCTTTTTTTCTCTCTCTCTTCATTCCCTGCTACCCACTTCTTTCATAAGCACCCACTCTGTCTTCTTCTGTGGAAGATGTTCCACATCTTTATTTGAATATATGTTTATAAATATATATGTGTGTGTGTGTATAGTATTACTTTAAGTACTATTTTCCAGAATTACTTCAATGGTATTATGTAATAATTCATTTTATCTTTTGCCATTGTACTTTTTCAGATCTAGAGAGACATCTATCCATGAGATCTGTAATTTACTTTGTCAACTTATGATATTTCATCAAAATTAAATCCCATATGCTCCTTAAGATAGGTACTTAGACCTACAATAATTCTCTACCTCAATGGTCTGTTATTAAGACTATTGGACATGTTATCTTGTAAACACATTTAAGGGTTTTTAAGGAGTATTTTACTCAGGTGTGGAATTGTTAGTTTGTATGCATACTTGGTTTCACGTATAATAATACTGACAGAGTGCTCTTCAAAATTCTCCTGGATTTTCACCAGATTTTCATAGTATCTGATTTCTAATATTTTGCAGTTGTAAAAGAGTAAGGTAATATTTTGCTTTAATTTTGTTTTGTTATAACCTGTTTACTAATGGCACTGACCATTACTTTTAGTACTAGAAAGCCATTCAGGCTTCCTTTTTTGTAAGCGTATTATAACTTTGATCCGTTTTGGATTGTGTTTCCAGTGTATTTGTTAACAAATTTTATGATTTCCTTATCTATTTTACATATTAATCTTCACCGGTTATATACATAGCAGATATCATTTTTTGTCCACAACCTATTAGTCTTACCTGTAAACAGATAATGTTCAGTTTTGATGTAGTCAAGCCCATGATTGTTTACCTTTCATGGTGTGTGCTTATTCTGTATAGCTTATTTAGGACACTTTCCTTATCTCCAATTCAAAAAGGTATTCTACTACATTTTTATTGTTAACTCTATAGTCTTACCTATCACATGTCTTTAAGATACCTAGAGTTCTTATAGAGTCTGAAAGAAAAAGTTATTTTTTCTTCTCCATATAGTAAAATAATTTTTGCACTGTGATTTACTAAATAGTCTATTATCTATCCATTGACTTATAAAACCATCTCTGTTATATTTCAAGTATTTCAAGTTCCTATATTGTTACAGGTATATCTCTGACCTCAATATTTTGAGTTATAACTCTGCTGTAACTGGATCACTATAACTGGATCACTATTGCACTATATAAATGCAGTATTTAAATATTTCATATCTGATAAAGCAAATGACCTTCCATTCCTGCCACATTTTCTCTTAATTTAAAAAATTATCATAGCTATTTGGAATTATTAGTCATTCATATAAATTGTTTTTCAGGTTCCTTCAATATTGAGCAAAGACTAGTTAAAAATTACATTTGTAGAAATCAAATTTTGACTTGTTTACAAAATCTCTATTGTTTCATTAATGAACATGGAATTTATTCAAATCGTTCTATTCCTTTAATAGATTTTTAAATATTCTTTTGCTTATGTTTCCCTTTTAATTTCTATAAAATTTATAGATTTTTTTTTATTGTTATGAATACTATCTTAACCTTCCTTACATGATTTGCTTAATTTTTGCTGGAATGCTAATAGTGTTTTTAAGATGGTCATACCTTCTTGTTTAAGTTCTAGTATTCTGTCTGGTAAATCTGGTGAATTGTCTTTTCAAGTGATAATACAAGTTGCAAATAACAACAGTTTTGCATCTTGAATTCCAAAGTTTCATTGCTTTTGTTTGCCTTACTCTATAGCTGGAAACCAATAGGATGTTGAATAGGAGCAGTGTGAACAACCATGTCTTGTTTCCATCTTCAATGGAAATACTTCTGATTTTTTTAAAGTATATTATCTGCTGTAGGTTTTTAAAGATAAACTCTATCACTTTAAGAAAATTGTCATCTGTTACTGGTTGTGACAATGCCTTGATAAATGGGTATTAAAATCTAACTTAAAAAGATTTCCTTTTTCGTATTAAGCCATCCTTGCGTATCAGTTTCTGAGAATCGGTTTGTAGGTTCATTTACTACCATTGTATAGGACTTGGAGATCATGGCATCCAATCCCATCACTTCATGTGGAAACAGTGACAGATTGTATTTTTGGGGGGCTCCAAAATCACTGCAGATGGTGATTGCAGCCGTGAAATTAAAAGACGCTTCCTCTTTGGAAGAAAAGCTATGACAAACCTAGACAGCATAGTAAAAAGCAGAGACATCACTTTGCACGCTAAGGTCCATATAGTCAAAGCTATGGTTTTTCCAGTAACCATCTACAGATATGAGATTTGGACCATGAAGCCTGAGCGCCAAAGAATTGATGCTTTCGAACTGTGGTGCTGGATAAGACTCTTGAGAGTCCCTGGACTGCAAGGAGATCTAACCAGTCATTCCTAAAGGGAACTAACCCTGAATATTTATTGGAAGGACTGATGCTGAAGCAGAAGCTCCAATACTTTGGCTTTTTGAGAAGTAAAGAGCTGACTCACTGGAAAAGACTCTAATGATGGGAAAGACTGAGGGCAACAGAAGAAGAGGGCGACAGAGGATGAGATGGTTGGATGGCATCACCAACTCAATGGACATGAGTTTGAGCAAGCTCCAGGAAATGGTGAAGGATAGGGAAGCCTAGCATGCTGCAGTCCTTAGAGTCACAAAGAGTCAGAAATGACTGAATGACTGAACCACATAGGCCTTGGAGCATATTCCTGCTTACTAATTTAAATTATAACAGATGTTTCTAATTTTTACTTCTGTGCTCTTGAGTCACACTGCTGAATATTCTGTGAATATCAAGTATTTGGTCAGGAAAGAAACTCTTGATCTGCTTATCTATGGGTAAGTATGACTTACATTTCTATGATTTACTATGCAGTGCTATTTCCCTGGACATGTACAGCAAGCCCAGTTAAAAGTACCTTTTTCCTTTCCACATAGAGATTAAGTCCTAAGTCCTTCAAGTGAATGAGTTCTTTTCTACAGATCATTCTAACTCTATCAATCAGATTTTTTTTTAATCAATGTGACTCAAGAGCACAGAAGTAAAAATTAGAAACATTTGTTACAATTTAAATTAGTGAATGGGTTCTTTTCTACAGTTCATCCTAACTCTGTCAATCAGAGTTTTTTTTAATGAGAAATTAAAAGACCTATTATTCATGGGAAAAGAAAAAAGATGCATTTATAATAGTTGAAGGTACTATTTAAGCAGTGCTTATACTGTACCAAGCACCCCTTTGAACTTTTCACATATATTTGCTCTTTTAATTCTTATACCAACCTTTAAAAGATACCAATATTAGCATCATTTTAGAGCTGAGACATCGAGAACACAAGTGATTTGCATAAGGTTACACAGCTAAGAGTGTTGGAGTAAGATTCAAATGAATTTCATTCAGCATCTGTACTTGTAATCACAGGCATATTACCTTTTGATTTTTGTTCCTGCTTTTTTAATGCAATACTTTTATCAGTTCATTTTAGTATAATATATTTTATCGTAGAATAAATGTTGATAAAGATAAGATATTTTAGAGCAGTTATAATAATATATGATTTTAATAGAGTAGAAATTCTGAAAAATGTGTATACTGGGGTTGAGTCCAAATTCAGCTTCACAGCTTCACTGTATTCTGTATGGTTCATACACTGTGTCTTATAATATCTTATAATGCAGGAATTTTCCCTGCATATGGTCTTTCTTATCCATGTGTGACAATGCATATCATAACAGTATTGCATAGTATATAAGGGTTTATGGGTGTGCATGTCAGATTCATTCAATGTTTGTAAGGTGACATCAACACGTTTTTGTTGTAATACTTATTAGATGGAAGGCAATAAATGTATCCCCAATATAGTTTTGGGATATCCCCAAAACATCCTCCAAATATTCTAGATGGTACATACTGAGTTCTGATGCTTGATTGTAAGGCCAACACAGCATTGTTCATGATTATTTTGTTTTATAATTAGCATTTCAGAATCGTTGAAAATGTACTTTCTCCTCTTAACCTTTCAGCACCTTGTTTTTGGGATCAAGTCTTTCATCGCATACCTGATTCCGGATGTACCAAAGAACCTATATGACCGAATAAGACGGGAGAAGTACTTAGTCCAAGAAATGATGTACGAGGCTGAACTGGAACACTTGCAACAGCAGCGGAGAAAAAGTGGCCACCCCGTTCACCATGAATGGCCTTAGTGGACCTGTTGCCCAGTGGGGGCAACACCGTTAGTGAACATGATGGCAAATGATAATTCTAGGTGGGATCTAAGAGGAAGGCATGCCTGGCAAACCACATGTATAATATATTTGGAAACACATCACAGCCATCTCTGGATTTGCAATATCCAGTCTTCTAGGGAAGAAGAAAAATGGCTCATGACCTTAAAAAATGCTTAGCTTACATTGCAGGAAGCCAGAGTCTAATTCTCAGAACCAGCCTCAGGGAGTTGTGTGTTTGGAAACCTCCACCTTCCATCAACACAGTATACTAGGGAGGGTGATGATGAGGTTTCTAATGACAGATTTCCATGTAAATGTACGCAAGTCAGGCATGACTTAAAATATCATGTGGTCCTCATGTGCACACTAATCTGACTTTGGAACCTTAGGTTGAGTTGAGCTACTTACCAAGAAATGACAAATCAGTTATTGCCTTTGCTGCCAGAACTCTGCGTCCCTTCAACTTACTGTTTTATAGGAATTTCCTTTATTTCTTGCTGGGATTTTTGGATCTGTGTCACAGGAAATTCATATTGTTTTTCATTGACTATGCAGTTGAAGAGTTGCACAACTTCAGTAGTCAAACCAAAAATCTAAGACTCCAAAAAGAATACCATTAATTGAAATAATACTCTATTGCATTGGCTGCATTCAAATCTGTGTTATCATTAGCAGATTCACTTTCACTGCCTTTTTTTCTCCTTTACTAAAGGCCAATGGAGTCATATTGTTATAAAATATGGATGCTCATTCTCATATCATTTAGAAGATAATGAATCCGTATTTTACTGTGGAAGGCTGTTTTATAGTACACTTAATTTCCACCTCCCTGATTTATTACAGTTCTCACAGAATAACTTGAAATGCTGTAAATATATTGATTTTCCTTGTACCTTTGCACCTTGCAATACGGAACACAAGTTATTAATACAATTCATGCAGCTCTGAGACAGTTACACAGTATTCCATTGTAGCTTGTTTATTCAGGAAAACAGAAGCCAGATGCTTGGCAACGTGTAAGCTTTTCCAACAACGTGCACGCTTGCTCGTGAGCTGATGAAAACAATGCATGAATATAAATTTATATTATTTGTAAAATAACAGTTTTTTGAGTTTTACTTTCTCTTCATCACTGAAGGGAGTTTTCTGTTATTTATTTGGTAGATTGATTTGGTTTATTTTTGAAAACTCACTAGAAACAAGTCAAATTAATTGTGAAAGATATTGTTTTTGCTTGTTGTGGAGTTGCTGTTTCTCTGAACTCTGTGAGCATGAATGTTCACAGACTGATGTTGAAAGAAGCATTCAAATAAAGAAAGTCTGGTGGAGGCATAAACTATGGGGGCAGGATGGGAAAAAAGAAAAGAGTTGAATTAAGAAAATATATAGTAGAAATCAAGATACTTTTTCTTGCAAAACAAAGCTAATCTCAATTTTCTTCTTCTGGGAATGGGATGAGGCATGCATAATCGTGGTGGTTGTGGTTCAGTTGCTAAGTCATGCCCATCTTTTTGAGACCTCATGGACTGTAGCCTGCCAGGCTTCTCTGTCCATGAGATCCTCCAGGCAAGAATATTGGAGGGGCTTGCCATTTCCTTCTCCATGGGATCTTCCCTACCCAGGGATCAAACCCAAATCTTGCACATTGACAGGCAGACTCTTTACCACTGAGCCACCAGAGAAGCCCATATCCAATCATGCATTCATACACTTATGTGATTTTTTTGTGTGCTGTTTAAAGGTACAGTTATTTCCAAAATTTATAAAGACCAGATTAAACCCAATGGAAATAAATACTTTGTATATATGCAAGGGTTTCTCTAGCAAGAAAAATCATAAAGTTTCTCTTCACTATTTAAAAAATGTTAACAATGGGAGTGTTTTTTGTTTTGTTTTATTTTAGTTTTCTTTCTTTCTCTCCAGAGATAAATCAATCACAGTGACTGGTTGATTTTTGTCAAAAATACTTATTTCCCTACCTGCCCTCTGATTATGAGCAAGAGGAAGAACTTCAGACGCTAAATGTCCCTCCCATTCCCTTGTCTCAAGGGAATTCTATTCAGATTCCAGAGAGGTTTTATTTCTGCCACCTGCCTAGTCACAGTAACTGACTGTACTAACTGCACAAAGAAACTTTAAATACTTCCATTTTGTAGCATCTACATTTCCTTTTCTTTGTTGGTTAAATGTATACACATGCCTGAGGATAAATACTCTCTATGCCATTGAAGACATAAATGAACCTGACATTTATGTCCTTCTACAATTAGGGACGCAAGGCAAAGACATTTGCCTTATAGTAAAGAATACAGATAGCTGTGCCCTTGAGAATTTGTCTATTTCTGAGTTATTTTTATATAACCATATAAAATCATATTGATTGCCTAGTGGAAATAATATGAAAAGAAAAAGGTATTTTTAATAAAATCATAATACATTGATTTAGGAAATGCCTTCTCTGATATTTTTGAAATTGATGGAAAAATAGAGAAACAATGAAAAAATTATCTGAAATTCTCCTTTTGTGAACCAATGCAGTAGAATCTAGTTATATCTTCATCATTGTTGACAGCAAAATATTGACAGCCCCTCACGGTATATAAGTTTTAGACAACTCAGCTTTAGTTGAGAGAAATATTTTATATCCTGGTTTTCATATGAATACAAATTATTTCTCAAAGATTTATATAAAACACTATTCTCAGGAATTCTGTATTACATGAATGCTGCTTATATATTTTCTTATTCTAAATTGTTGTCTTTTCAAGCAGGTAACTAATATATACATATCTGTGCATGCTCTCAGCCTTGACAAGTTGCGCCAGGCTGTAGCATTTTCATTGTACAGTGTGTGGAAAATCGCTCTAGGTTATAGCTGAAATTGTTTGCAGTTGTCTGAGTCCGTGCACGCATTTTGAGATAAAATGTGCCTGAGTGACTGCATGAGGAGATACAACTTCTGAATGCTGTATATTCTTCCAAAATGACTCTTAGCACAATCTGTTGTAGAATGCGATAAAAAGGAATCTTTTTCACTCAATAAATTTTCATGTGAGATGGTATTTTTTTCTATAATATGCATGTTAATTTAATCCTATTTGTTTTCTAAATTTGAAGCTGGGATTTGTTGAGTGTGTATGGGAAGAGGGGATTACACGTTCTTTAGTTCTCCAAGGCAATAGTTATCTTGGGGCCCTTCCCCACTCTTGAAAAGTTTTGACTGTTTGTCTTCTAATAAACTCACTGCGTGATCAAGGCATTGCATCATATGATAGTGCAGACGGAGTACCACATTGATCCTAATAGTGCTTTGTGTTAGCAAAGATGGGAGAAGAAGCTTGATCTTGTCATATAGAAGCATTTCCTTTCTTTCTTTCTTTTTTTTACACTTGCACTGGCTCTGTCAGTCACCATTAAAATCTCCTTAGAACAGGAAGTTTAGCAGAGATTATAATTCACACCAGTGAAGGAGGACAGATTGACCCTGCTGTCAACAAGAAGCCACCAAATTGCCCATTTTTTTTTTCTCAATTTGATGGTGCAAATTGAAAATCCAGGTTGTGAAAAGAGTTACTTAACGGATAAGGCTGACTTGATTAGTCTATCAGTTGGTAACAGGGAGACATAAGCCGAGAGTGTGACGTGTCTGTGTATGTGTGTGTGAATGGGTGCACCCACACACAGGACTAGGAATTCATTTTATTCTGTAAAAACCAGTGAGCACTTACTCTCTGTGAGATATGCCTAACTCAATCCTGTTACATTCATCCGATATTTTTATTTTCCCCCAAATCTCAGTATTATAACAAGCTCTGGAAACAATTTTAAGTTTTCTCCAGAGCATCAGTGAACCTCTTATATCCTTCCTGTTATCCTCAGTAGCTCAAAATAAAACATTTTAGGAATGGCTTAGAAAACCCAGCTTCTGGTGGAAAGGTGGGCATTCGCATGTAGACATTTCTATTCAAAATGAAGTGTGTCAACAAAACGTAGTCTGAAGACTGATTTGGTTTGCTCTTGAATCACTAATCAGAGTAGATTCTCCTAGCTAGGATTCATATACTTGTAGTGGTGTTAAGATACCTTCAAGAGTGCTTGTCAGCTGTGTTCATCTCAGAAACGACATCCATGACCACATTCAAAGGTTTTCTTTCTAGATAACACAGATATTAGAGCCACTGCCTCCTAGCCACATCCACAAGACATGTTTTCAGGAAAGTAACATGAAAGCAGGCAGATTGGGAGAAGAGACTCATATCTGAGCCCGGTCCAATTTCTTAGACCATCACATTAAGGAAAAAGACATCTATATCTCCTGCCTTACTACTTTATGATGGTATCAGTGTGTGCTCCAGCACATTCTCCCTGAGGGGAAAAAGAAAGCAACTGTTCCATGTACCAGTTCAGTTCAGTTCAGTCACTCAGTTGTGTCCAACTCTTTGAGGTGCCATGAATTGCAGCACGCCAGGCCTCCCTGTCCATCACCAACTATCGAAGTTCATTCAAACTCATGTCCATTAAGTTGGTGATGCCATCCAGCCATCTCATCCTCTGTCGTCCCCTTCTCCTCCTGCCTCCAATCCCTCCCAGCATCAGAGTCTTTTCCAGTGACTCAGCTCTTCGCATGAGGTGGCCAAAGTACTGGAGCTCAGCTTTAGCATCAGTTCAACGTATAACTACTCCCAAAGTGGGAGCCCTGTACACTAGACAGGACAGTCAGCTGGGTGGGTTCAGCTTTACATCTTTCCCTAAGAAGGAAGGGGATGATAGTTTCACACATATGCCGGCATTAACTTATTCAGGATATTTGTTCGCTCTCAGTTCTCTCTCTGTGGGAAAAGCATTATCTTTGCTCTGCTTTTCAGAAAACAAACATTTCTTAAAGTTATCAGCTGAAAACAAAACTTAATGAGATCCATTTTGATAATTCCCCACAAAAATGATTGTCATGTGGATAGCTGTGTTAAATACCCTGTGGTATTTAAGCTGCCTGCAAATCTTTATAATTATTTTGTCAGTACCCCTCAATGCTGCCAGGTAAACACTTCAGACCAAATTTAATATCTTTTCTAACAAAAATATGAGCAGATTGTCTCGCTGATTTCGACATATTATACTTTTTTTGGATGCTGTTCTGTGAGAAAAGGGAGAATTGAATGATCAGTAAACTTTGATAGCAAAGATAATTATGGAAGCAGTGTTCTGAGAATGGTGGGCATGGGCACAATGGGACTTTCCTACAGAAGCAAAAATGGCTGTTTTGCAGATCCTGGTTCAGTATCTGCTGTCATACACCCTGCCTTCTTTCTGACTGAAAAACAGTTTCAGTTTAGTTCATCTTTTAATATGAAGAAGAAATGGAGGGTTTATGGTCTTGTTTTCCTTTTTTTTTTTTCTATTTTAAGACATGAAGCTAAATCTAGTAAACTTAGATTTCAGTGACAACTCTAGTTGAAGAATAATCATCTCAGTTTTCAATGTTGAAGATGAAAATGCAATTAAGTGAAAAATTTTATCTTCCTGAAATGGTGGTTGGCCTCTATAGTGTAACTTTCAAGTAGGAAAGAACTATTAATGTCCTGTAATTGGGGGAATTTGGGGAAGGCCAGAAGAGAAAGACTGGATTTCTCCAAACATTTTTGTTCTCAATATGACAATTACATATATTGAGCCTGATGATTTAACCATATATTTAGCCTGATGATTACAAATATGAATTTTTTTCTTTTCACTCTCAACTTTTGCTCTAAAAATGCTTAAAATCTAAAATATTAACAATAGTGATTATTAATCTTTAAACATTCCAAACTCTCATAAGAAACTTTAAAGCCAGTTAAAGAAATTCTTTGCTTTGTTGAGATAGAATAAGTTTTTTAGATAGTATCTTCCCAAAGATACCATTATTGAGAGAAGGTCGACATTATTAAAGAAAGTGAACAATAAAGATTCATAAGCCTTTATAATGTAGATTCTGAATCGGTCAACAATATTGTCTGATTGCTCAGTTCTCTACAAATTCTGCCTAACTATATTATACTGCTACAAATAAGCAATTTGGGGATTGCTTATTTATTTTCTTACATGGCATTTACATTGGTATGAAATCAATACACTACATGAAATTTATTCTTAGTTTTTCAAATGTGTTGAAGCAGACTCCATAATTGGGAACTGTGTGTTGTGAATACCTGAGTATACACTTGCTTTAAAAAAGAGATGAACTGTTGCTTCTAGAAATCCCTGAGGACAAATAAGTCATGTCCATAAATGTTACCACCATTATATTTGCTTTTCTTTATTAATAGTAACCAATTTATTGTCATAAAATCCCCTTAATGTTTATTTCTCTGTCTGTATGTGTGTATGTATGTGTTTATGTAGCCTTGGGTAGCCCAGATGTTACAGGCATTATCCAAAACACTGAAAAAGAAGTCATGTTTTATAACAATATGTCAGATCTTACTTTGACATATGTTTGCTTGCTCACTTGGTTGACCTGCCTTACTACGTTGTTTAAATAAAAGATTTTAGAGAAGATAACTTTTTCATCCCACTCCTGACCCTAGTCAGTCAGTCAGTCAGATGAGTTGCAATACTGACTGGTATACTGGTCGCAAGCCCCCTGATGTGTGGTTTATTTCTTTTAATTTTCGAAAGAAATGATATAACACCATAAAATCACAAAGTAATGAAATTTATACTAAAAAAATTTACTTGAATTAAACAAAAGGAAAAGATTCCCCCCCTTTCCACTGTTGTTTCAGTTCAGTCGCTCAGTCATGTCCAACTCTTAGTGACCTCATGAACCACAGCACGTCAGGTCTCCCTGTCCATCACCAACTCCTGGAGTCCACCCAAACCCATGTCCATTGAGTCGGTGATGCCATCCAACAATCTCATCCTCTGTTGTTCCCTTCTCCTCCTGCCTTCATTCTTTCCCAGCATCAGGGTCTTTTCAAATGAGTCAGCTCGTTGCGTCAGGTGGACAAAGTATTGGAGTTTCAGCTTCAAAATCAGTCCTTCCAATGAACACCCAGGACTGATCTCCTTTAGGATGGACTGGTTGGATCTCCTTGCAGTCCAAGGAACTCTCAAGAGTCTTCTCCAACACCACAGTTCAAAAGTATCAATTCTGTGCTCAGCTTTCTTTATAGTCCAACTCTTACATCCATACATGATTACTGGAGAAAACATTGCTTTGACTAGATGGACCTTTGTTGGCAAAGTAATGTCTCTGCTTTTTAAAATGCTGTCTAGGTTGGTGATAACTTCCCTTCCAAGGAGTAAGTGTCTTTTAATTTCATGGCTGCAATCACCATCTGCAGTGATTTTGGGCCCCCCAAAATAAATTCAGCCACTGTTTTCACTGTTTCCCCATCTATTTGCCATGAATTAATGGGACCGGATGCTATGATCTTAGTTTTCTGAATGTTGATCTTTAAGCCAACTTTTTCACTCTCCTCTTTCACTTTCATCAAGAGGCTCTTTAGTTCTTCACTTTCTGCCATAGGGTGGTGTCATCTGCATATCTGAGGTGATTGATATTTCTCCCGCCAATCTTGTTTCCAGCTTGTGCCTCCTCCAGCCTAGCATTTCTCATGATGTACTCTGCATAATTTAAATAAGCAGGGTGACAATATACAGCCTTGATGTACTCCTTTTCCTATTTGGAACCAGTCTGTTGTTCCATGTCCAGTTCTAACTGTTGCTTTGATTAGAGAACTACATTTGCTATTAACTGTGCATTGAGTGGCAAACTTGGGTTGAAATGCTGTTTGCTTATCAAAGTTTATACTTATAAATGTATTACTTAAATCATAGATATGAATATTATACTTTTCAATAATAAAACTTGTCTATCTTTAGAACAGTATTTTTTTTTCTGTTTTTAAGAATTTAGGACCTTTAGAAAACTTACTCTCTGGAAGATCATATTTTAATTGAACTCAGCATTATGTGTCTTGAAAATCCTAAGGGGAAACAGTAAACCAATTTAATTTAAAAGGAATCCTGGAATGGATACCATTTTCTTCATGCACTGCAGACTAACAGGCATTGACTGTTACACACAGGTCAGTCACTGTGCTAACTACTTTAGATGATCTACTGCTGTAAATCCTTACAACAATTCTATTAAGCAGGGACAGTTTTGCTCCTTTTAATTTGTGAATAAAGTTCAGAAAGTCTTGCCCAAGATTACCAAGATAGTTTTTGTTGGAACTTACATTTATACCTGAAGCCCTTTGACTCCAATCCCTCACCTCAATCAAGAAGCTGTACTCCTTGCTCCAATTGGTGACAAAGAAAATGTCAGTCATCAAAACGAATTCATTCCAAATGAGTGAAAGATGCATTGGGACATTCTGTTCCATTTTTACCAATATCTGTGGGTATGTTTAACAGATAAGAGAATCACATTTGGCACATTTTAGGCCATCCTAGGAGCTCATCAGGAGAAGGCAATGGCAACTCACTCCAGTACTCTTGCCTGGAAAATCCCACGGATGTAGGAGCCTGGTAGGCCGCCGTCTATGGGATCGCACAGAATCAGACACGACTGAAGCGACTTAGCAGCAGCAACAGGAGGAGCTCATCATTCATTGCCCCCTTATTGAAAATACTCTGTTCATTCTGTGGCAAAACCAACCACAAGTGTAACCCATTTTTATAGCTTTGAACTTAGCCCTGGGCAGACTTTATACCGCACCAGCGGCCTTGACACAACTCTGAGCTGACATTCCTTAGGGAGGAGTGAGGCAGCAGAGGTGTGCTGTGACTAACTAGGGAAATCTGTTGACCTTGCCCTTGTAGCCTGTCTGCTTCACTGCACAGCACATGTGGTTTCTGTGTACTGTGGAAGATGGCTTTCCTGTGGATCCCCATCTGCTCTTGGATTTTTCACCTGCTCTTTTGGGGAGAATTAGGTGTGATCCCTATATTGACCTCTAAAATTTCTTGAAATGTGACCTCAGAATGCCATAGGTTCAACCACATGAGAGAAGACAGAGATCTTTTTATAATAAATATTATTTTCAATGTGCAAGTAAGTCATTTTATATTTTGGTAACACTCCAGGTGAAAGAATTAGTGACTGAAAAAGAAAAAGGATCCAAAAACTTTCTGGGAAAGTAATAAGCTAGTGAAATATCTGTAGGAGAATTTGTGAGTAAACTTTGTAAAAGAATTTGTAGTAAAATGGAAAAATATAGGATACCTTTTAGTTTTGCAGAATTCCAAGTGAAGTTCTGAAGTTCATCTATATAGCTACTATATATATGTATGTATATATACACATACATGTATGTATTTATAGTGTGCATGCTCAGTTGTGTCTAACTTTTGGGGACCCCATGGACTGTAGCCTGCCAAACTCCTTTGCCATGGAATTTTCCAGGCAAGAATACTGGAGTGGGCTGCCATTTCCTCCTCCAGGGGATCTTCCCCACCCAGGGACAGAACTCACATCTCCTATGGCTCCTGCATTGGCAGGTGGGTTCTTTACCACTGAGCCACCAAGGATATCTCTTTATAGATAGAGCTACTGTGAATCTAATTCTTATCCTCAGATTTTTTTTTTTTCCTTCTCTGTCCCATTAACTGAGCCAATGAGGTTTGGCCCAGATTTCAACATTCACCTAATGTATTTTTTCAAGTTCTAATTGATAAGAATGTCTTAACCACTAACTCATTTGGAAAATAGTTGCAATTCTCAATTACAAATCCTTAGATCAATACCTTCATTAACATGCTGTACCTCAAAAATGTTTTTAGTAATTCTTTTCCTTCTCATTTTCATATTATTTTCTCCAATGTACTTCTTTTCCCTTTTTTCTCCTCTTTTCAAAATGTATTTTTCTCATCTCTTTTGTATACCATAGCCCAGTTTTCTCTTCCTCTCCCATTATTTCCCCTCCTGTTTGGAATTGGAGAAGAGAAGGCAAGCAATGGACTATGACTTATAAACTCCAGCTATATTTTAAATTCCTCTATTGATTGTTTTCCCTTCTTTCTGGTTTATCTTCCTATTAATAAACACTGTTTACATAATTTCCCCCCTATTTCCTGCTTCTTTTGAAGTTTTCTCCTCTTGGGTAACATTGACACAACACAGCCTTGGGACTCCTTCTCCCTACTTATTCAGACCATTTCTCCTTATTTTGCTGACATACTTGTTCCAGGCCTTTATCTTATCTGGCCACCAAAATAAATCCTTGGCCCCTGACCTAATGCACCTAACAGACATCAGTTTGTTTTCTATTATCTTTCCTTGATCTAGCGCCTATGGCACTGGTTCTTTTTAACCCTTTAAGGATTTGCTTTCTTTGCTTCTTCCAAAAAGCTTTGATTGACTCTCTATAGTCTCCTCTTACTCCAGAACTTTAATGATTATTTTCTAGAATCAACTACTAGGGTCTTTACTTCCATCTCCTTAACCTGATGGATCACAGTGAGCTTGCAGATATGAGCTGAAGGAACAAAGTAGGAATCCTGTGGGCAAGGCACTTAGCATCCCTTGAAATCCCCTGTGGGTTGGTAAGCTATCTGTAAGTTTCTTTTGCACAATACTGTCCTAACAGCTTCCTCTTGGGGCCTTTGCTCTTTAGCCAGCTCAGTAGTACAGAATCCGCCTGCGAATGCAAGAGACGCTGGAATGCAGGAGACAACAGAGACATAGGTTCGATACCTGGGTCAGAAAGATCCCCTGCAGTAGGAAATGGCAACCCACTCCAGTATTCTTGCCTGAAAACTTCCATGGAAAGAGAAGCCTGGCAGGCTGTGGTCCATAGGGTTACAAAGAGTCAGACACAGCGGAACAGCTGAGCACTCATGCATGCATGGAAAAAGACTCCAGACTTCTTATTGAGCACAGAGTGCATTTTTCACTGTAAGGTGATAGAAGAGAAGAAGAAATGCTACATTAAGAACAGAAAGGGAGCAGAGTATTTAGTTATAATTGTTCCCATTTACCAGACATACCAGTCTCTCCTCTTGTGTTGAGCAAAATTAATTTGAAGGCTTGGTCAGGACAGCTGTAATAGCAAGAATGACTGGAAGAGGACTTAAAAGTGTGTGGGTGGGTTGGGAGAAGGACTAAGAGCAGTTGTGTTCCCACTGCCCCTGAAGGATGAAGGGATGCGACATGTCTGCATATGTGTAAGGTATGGGGTTGGGGTGGACGTCATTCCCTTGTATTATGTGCAGTGTCAGGGAAGCATTTAATATGCATCTCTCCTCCTGCAAACTCCAACATGTATGTGCTGTGTGTGCTTAGTCACTCAGTCCTGTCTGACTCTTTGAGACCCCATGGACTGCAGCACCCCCAGGCTCCTCTGTCCATGGGGATTCTCCAGGCAAGAAGACTGGAGTGGGTAGCTGTTTCCTTCTCCAGGAGATCTACTAGGGAGGCCCAAGAGTACTAGAGGGGTAGCCTGTCCCTTCTCCAGGGCATCTTCCTGACCCAGGAATCGAACAGGGGTCTCCTGCATTGCAGACAGATTCTTTACCAGCTGAGCTACCAGGGAAGCTCAAATTCCAAGATATTTGATGGCTAAAAAAAAAAAAAAAAACCTACCAAAAAAAAAAAAAGTACCCAGCCAACCGACAAACACACATAGTCCCTGGAGTTTTATATAACACAAAGCAAAGAGACTGAGCCTTGCACTTTGATGAAGTCAAGCCCAAATTTATTTAAAAAAGAAAGTTGCTGGGGCGCTTAAGTCTT
Organism: Aepyceros melampus; assembly: GCA_006408695.1. Lineage (NCBI taxonomy): Eukaryota > Metazoa > Chordata > Mammalia > Artiodactyla > Bovidae > Aepyceros > Aepyceros melampus. The sequence goes on from SJXQ01004542.1 coordinate 278,948, forward strand.
ATCTATTTTTTCTCACCTGAAAGTGGGATCTTCCAAAGAATAAACTTCAGAATATTCTGGGGAACATTCATTTTATTTGTGATCATAAATAATATAAATACACATTAGACAACCCTGTCTTCTAGTAGTGGCAACTACAAAGTCTACTAACCAATGTGCTTAGTCGCTCAGTTGTGTCTGACCCCATAGACTATAGCCCACCAGGCTCCTCTGTCCATGGGGCTTCTCCAGGCAAGAATACTGGAGTGGGTTTCCATGCCCTCCTCCAGGGAATCTTCCCAACCCAGGGATTGAACCCAGGTCTCCCGCATTGCAGGTGGATTCTTTACTGTCTGAGCCACCAGGGAAGCCCACTAAACATTAGGAAAGAAGTATGTGGACTGTGTGCATCTGTGTATCATGTGTGTGTGTGTTGCCTTAGAAATGGGTAATCTTCTCTAAAGCCATGTTGTCATAGCTTTTGTCCTTGGGATCAAAGCCTGGAACCAGGCTTTCTTGCTTGAGGCCGTTTTGTAAGACAGATTCAGCCCCTTGTTTCCAGGTACTGCCATTCTCAAGGTTTTCCTGAGGAAAATAGAAAGACACATATTAGTGGGACAGTCTTAATGTATCCTAAATCAAACGGAGGGAATCTTGCTTACACCTCTCCTTTTGAAAAAGAAAAGAAGGATAGATAAATATGAAAGCAGCACAAATAACTCTGACCCAGGGTACTTCCTAACGGTAGGTTTGATGCCTCAGTCCACGTAGGTGCCATTTCTAATGATGATGATAATAATAATAATAATAATAATAAAAACAGGGCAGTTTAGTGAGCTGGCGGCCCAGACAGTAAAGAATCTGCCTGCAATGCAGGAGACCCAGGTGTGACCCCTAGGTTGGGAAGATCCCTTGGAGAAAGGAATAGCTACCCAGTCCAGTATTCTTGCCTAGAAAATCCCATGGACAGAGGAGCCTGATGGGCTACAGTCCATGGGGTCACAAAGAGTCGGACGCAACTGAGCCAGTAACTGCATTGCACACTATATCAGTGCATGACATGAAGACATTCATGTCTCTGGTACAATAGTCCTGTGAGGCGGTAGTATTACTTCCTGAGGAGAGACAAACTTGTGTCTCAGAAGGTGGCTGCCCTCTTCCTTTCCATGAACAGCAAGTCTTCTGGTCACAACAGGGGCCCTGTATCCGAACTCTGCAGAAGGCTGCTCAGTGTTATTTCTTGGCAAAGGAGCCCAGTAGTGACAACTAAATGTCCCCTCCACTCTAGACTCAGCCTTGAGAACAGAAGCTGCCTGCATCAGCAAGATTTCCCATTTATCTCAGGAAATTTGTGCCCAGGAAGATAAGTCTGTAAAGAAGTAAATAACGTTATTCTTTTTTTTTTTCCTAGAACTTCCTCAAACTCCATTTATCCAAACAATACACTGCTTAGCCAGCTGCCTTGTCAGCAAATAGACTGCCTTCCCATTCTGAGCCCCTGTCAAGAAGGTGCTCTCCTTAGCAAAAACTATGAAACTCAGTTTTACCTTACATACATATTATTATGGGCTTTGTGTAGGGGGGAAGCAAATGACAACTTAAGAGCTGTGATAAGAACAAAGAGTCATTCTCCTAGAGTACTGAAAGAGTGAAATATCTGGGCTTGAAAGAAAGATAATAAGCCTTCACTTTAAGGGAAAATAAATCCCTGCCTGTTATATGACTGAGAGCACAGACATGGATAAAACCAGCTGCAAACCCAACAGAAACATTGCTTCTGTCAAGGTCCTGGCATTATCAGATGCCATAGTAACTCTGAGCGATTGCTGCTCTTCCACCAAAGCTGCCACAGATGGCTTTGTCTCCAGTCCCTTCTCCCTTACTTAGACCCCTCTTAGAATCCTCCAGCAGAAACACCAACCTTACCCTTTTGCTGAGGGTGGCACTCCATGGCTCCCCTGGGGTGTCCCGGCCCTGCTTCCTACATCAAGTCAATATGTCCAGTCTAGCCTGACATCAAGCTGTAATGGTTGGGCTGATGTGACCTTAATCATACTCAAGCAGTGTCTCTAGACCTTAATAGCACTGGGACAATTCCCTCACCCTGTGTGGCCTAAACACGATTCTTGGAAAGATAAGAGGAGAGCTGGGAGATAGTATGTATCCTGCTGCTTCTCTGAGAAGTTCCACCAATAAATCTTACTTTATATTTACACTCCGTGACATACCAGACATGTTCATGTCCAGATCACACTCCATGGTCTCCTCTTTGTTCTCAGATAAAAGCTGAAGTTCCAAAAGTGAAAGTTGCTCAGTCATGTCCTACTCTTTGCAACCCCATGGACTATAGAGTCCATGGAATTCTCCAGGCCAGAATACTGGAGTGGGTAGTTGTTCCCTTCTCCAGGGGATCCTCCCAACCCAGGAACCGAACCCACGTCTTTCACATTGCAGGCAGATTCAGCTGAGCTACCAGGGAAGCCTAAGAATACTGGAGTGGGTAGCCTATCCCTTCTCCAAGGATTCCTCCAGGATCTTACCAACCCAGGAATCAATCCGGGGTCTCCTCTCCTGCATTGCAGGTAGATTCTTTATCAGCTGAGCTACCAGGGAATTTAGCTGAAGTAACTGAAATGGAAACCCAGATTCTTTCAGATTCTCATATCCACCAGCTACCCTCCCAACTCCCAGCCTTGCAGATGGTTTCAGTGGGCAGAAACAGAATCCTTTTGAGCCAATTCACACTGTTCAGAAGCTCAAACATCAGCTTACCTGCTCTGTTCCTCTTCGTGCTGAACTCCACACCAGCACAGTGTTTTGTATTTCTTAGACCAAAAGCAAAATAAATTGCAGACTGGTCTAATTAACAGTGGTGGAATATCCTTGCCCTTTTGGCGACCTGGTAATGAAAGGAAAAATGGATTAGGTGTTGCACGCTTCCAAGAGTTCCTTTAAGGATTGTCCATTTGAGAACTAGGTCACTGTTTCGGTGGTGAACCCCACATCATGTCTGTAAGATGGGCACCTCATTTGGCAATGCATAAGACTAGCCCATGTCTTCCTTGGCCCCAAGAAGAGGAAAGTATGTAGCTGACCTGTTAGGAAGCTGACGATTACTCCAGCAGCTACACATCCCAGGCAGCCCACGCTGCTGTAGTGCAGGTAGGAGAGGGCATACCAGGTCTCAGCGATGGCGGGTCTGTGAAGAACAGCAGCACATCCTCAGTTCTGAGTGTGAAATCATGATTCACAGTGACTAAGAGGATGACTGCGGGCTCGGCATTTCTTAAAATGGTCTTCCCTGGTGACTCAGTGGTGAAGAGCCAATGCAGGGGACGCAGGTATGATCCCTGATTGGGAAGATCCCTGGGAGAAGGAAATGACAACCCACTCCAATATTCTTGCCTGGGAAATCCCGAGGACAGAGGAGTCTGGCAGGCTACAGTCTACGGGGTCACAAACAGTCAGACATGACTGAGCAACTAAACAACAATCTCTCAAAATCTCAAAGCTTATCTTTTTGCCATTTGATCATTTTTTAAAAATAACTGACTGTAGAGTGGTTGTGTTTTATATTCCACTCAACTCAATCCATCCCTGAATTACAAGTCCTACTACTACACCATAATTGCAATAAGGACCATGCCTTCCATTTCAGACATTTACTAAGCCCAGATTTAGTGCCAGAAATTGTAACAGACACTGGAGATTAAAGATAAGTAAGCCACAAAGTCTACATATAATAGTTAACAATCATAAAATAAACCAGCACGCCCTTGTAGAAGAGCAACAAAGGATTTGGAAAATATCAGAAAGAGTGTTAAACCCAGGCTGATATGTGAGATGATGCCTCAGCTTGTTTTTAAAAAATACTTAGATGTTATTCAAGCAAAAAAAGAAAAAAAGGTTGTTAGAGCCAGGATTCAGCATTCTAAGAAAAAATATAGAATAAGCACAGGCAGGAAGGAAGAAACAGCGTAGTGGACCTGAGAACTGAGACTTCCAATTAACTCTCTTGCCAAGTTTATCCTTGGGCACCAGGATGCAGGGGAATGCATATTTACATAAACCTAGGGCACTCTTTATTGCTGAGTACCGTCCAGAACAACTAACTCTCTCTTAGGAGAGCAAGATGGTCTCCTCAGACTTGGCATGAAGTGTGCACCTTTCGCTAACTTGGTGACCGTCTCTCTGGGACCTGACTCCATTTTCAAGGTGAGAATACCTGCTGGACAGCACTGGAGGCACTGATCCCGTCATGTTCGATAGGCCACACTGGTCAGTCGACAAAGGCAAAGGCCATGTCTTAGAGGCTGGTGCAGGGTAAATGAAGGCCCCGATGGCCACCCAAAATGACAAGAAGATTCCAGTCAGAAGGCCTGCTAGGGCACCCTTGATAAAGAAAAGCAAAAGTTAATGAGAGATCTGACCATTGAAAGATCAAAGCCAGTGAAAGAATAATGAGATGAAAAGCCTTGTGTCTCAGAGACTCTGGCTTTCTACCCCCAATCCTGGCCACTTGTGCTCAAAACAGCACACTGCCTGCCTTCAAACTCCCACAACGAGCTTTATTTAGGAATACATTGTTCCTTAAATGAAGACATTGGAAGATTTTATTGTGGTCATTTTATGTAAATTTTAGCAGGATTTATTTTTCTCCTTTTGGCTTCTCCCTCCTATCACTAAAAAGTACTTGTTGAACCTCAGTTCCCAGAAAAAGAGTTTCAAAAATACAGGAAAACCATCTGATAATGGAGACATTGGGGTCATTTTTCCCTGACATCCATTGTAGGCTGTGATATAGAAATTTTTATTCCCATATCTCTTCCCAGTGATGCTGGTCACGGTCCTTGGACTCTCAAGTTTGGAGTTTTTGTTTTGAGTGTAAATGTTAGCCGTGTCACTTAGGGGTCATACTTCTTGATAAAAAGATAAAAGTCCGTAAGTCACTCATTCCTCCTTCCAAGGAAACAGAATAACCCAGCAGGGATCAGGACCACCCAAAACTAAACCTGGATCTTGCCAGATAGCTGAGCTTTCTCTGTGGTAAAAAACAACTTGTCGGTTTCCCTAGTTATTCATGAAAATGTCTCTTCAGTTACAGCACCAGAATGTTCTGTTTGTTATTGTTTGGGGTAACTAAAGCAAGGAATGTGACTTGACTGCTAGGGCCCTTGGGCTACACTGCACATGTTTGCTCAGTCATGTCTGACTGCAACACTGTGGACTGTAGCCTAACAGGCTCCTCTGTCCATAGTATCTTCCTGGCAAGAATACTGGGGTGGGTTGCCATTTCCTCCTCCAGTGATCTTCCAGACCCATAGATAGAACCCACATCTCTTGAGTCTCCTGCGTTGGCAGGCGGATTCTTTACCACTAGCATGACCAGATGCCATAAATTAACGATCAGAAAAGTATTTGCAATAACTGAGCATTGTATTATATTTCCAAATAAGTGTTTCCTTTGATTTATTTTTACTACACAGTCATCCAACCAATATTTACTTAAGGACATACCATTAGCTTGTACTGGGGCTTTCCCAGTGGTGCTAAGTGGTAAAGAAGAAACTACCTGCCAATGCAAGAGACATAAGAGATGTGGGTTTGATCGCTGGGTTGGGAAGATTCCCTGGAGGAGGGCATGGAAACCCACTCTGGTCTTCTTTCCTGGAGAATCCCACAGACACAGGAGCTTGGTGGGCTAGAGTCCATAATGTCCCAAAGAATTGGACATTACTGAAGTGACTTAGCACTCACACACACATTAGCTTGTATAGTATCTAGTATTTGTATCTTCGTCAAAACCAAGAATACCCAGCTATTAAAATGCAGGCTGGTCTCCTCTTTCTTTCTCAATTAGTTAATTAGCTTAATTAAATTACTTATAATTTTGGGTAACTAAATATAGAGAAGAAAATTTATACTTTTAAAGTTTTCAAAGTTGGGTTTTAACTAAACTATTTCTGATCTTAGTATCTGTTCTATATTTCATTTTGTGGGCTCTTAATTTAGAGAATACAACTTAAACCCTGAAGAGTTGGCATTGATGCCACAACATATGATATTTCATGACTGGCTCTTACTTTGTTTTCTGCTCTTAATACAGACTCACAGATTCAGAGATTGGAGGGCTGGGGCTCTATTTAGATCTACTATGGAAAGAAGACCTCATTTTTCTCTGGCAAAGACAAATGGCCTTTCCAAGGAGGACTGAGAAAAGAGAGTGGCTGGGCCCGATCTCAGCTGGAAGTGTGCATAAGGGTGTGGGAGACTTACCTTCCAGTTCACAAAAGGGAACAGGATTCCCAGAGAGAACAAGCCCAGCATGGGCCCCCCGCACATGCCGTGGATGCTGAGGGCAGCCTGCGGAGCAAAGCAGATCAGATCAACAAACTATCTTCCTCTGAATCTGTGGCCCGCCCAGGACCCACTCCCTTTCTTGGACATGCAATGAAATACAGTCCTAGTCCTGACCGTGTCACTTATTAATCATATGCCTTCTCAAATGAATTCCTCCCTTCTGGGCTCATTGATAAGCATTATGTAAAAAAAACCAAAAATATGTATAAACATACTTGTGTGTGTGTGTGAACACAGACAATTTGGATTTAGTAGAATAAGTTTTCCTGCAAGCTGGAAATTACTGATTTGTTTATATTTTCTATCGTGTCAAAAACCTTTTGTAGGGGGGTGGGAGAGAGGTCCAAGTGGGAGAGGAAGTATGTATACATGTGACTGACTTGCTTCATTGTACAGCAGAAACTAACACAACATGATAAGGGAATTATAACACAATTTTTAAAAAGAAAGCTTTTTAAATAATGTGTTTAATAAATACTTCTATAACTTAGTTACATATCTTATGCAGTTGATCCGTTGCTTTAATTTAGGTTGAACAACTCTTTATTTTGACAATAATTATTAACCCACTCTTGCTATCTCACCAGAATACCTCGAGGATGTTGCAGCATTAATCTGGAACATGGTGGGGAGGCCATCGGATACTCCATATCCTATATCCCATTGTTATGGCTCCTTCTCCTTTGGATATAGAGGGAGTTTGGCAAATCCATTTCCATCTCTCTTAGCCTTTAAGTTATTGAACCCAGTGAATTGGAAATGGGTTTTAATTAAACTAGTTTTCTATCAATCTATATAGTCTTGTGCCATAGCTTTTCGAAAGTCTTGAACATACACAGGCACTGATATGCCTGGAAGGAAGCATGTACTTAAGTATGTGCGTGCATGCACATAGACACACACACACACACACACACACACACACACACACACAAAGCTACTCTGCAGTGCAACCCTAGTTCTATCCATACAACTGCAGGCTGTGATAAGAATGCCCTAAACAGTTTATACATCTTTTCTGTTTGTCAGGCACCAGCTCCATGTCTTATGTGTCAGATAATAGAGATGAACGACCTTGGCACTATAAACAATTGATCTCATTTCATCCCCACAATTACCCTGCTTAGTTGATAGCACTAACTGGATTTTACAGATGAGAAATTTGGACTGAAAGAAAACATATTCAAGGTATACTCTCAGAATGTTGCAGAGGTGAGATTTAAAAGTCTGAAGTCAGTTTTGTTTGGCTCTAAAACCCATATTTTCTCTTCTAAAAGCAAGTTCTACCTCAAAAAAGACAAAAGCATGGAAAACCATCATGGTCTCCTTTTTTCTGCTTAAGGGGAAAAAGTTATTTGAAAGGGTTCATCACTAAGAGAATATTTAGATTCTCATTTTGACTCTGCCACATGTATATATGATCTGGTGAGACTTCAGTTATTAATTCAGATTTATTTTACTTCAGAGAGTCTTCTTTCTTTAAAAAAATAAAATAGAAGTAGGACCAAGGGGACTTCAAGTCCACTCCAGCTATAATTAAATTCTTTTGTCCAGAAAAAATGAGCTACAATGCACTGTTATGATTGCTTTTCCAGGATAATGTTTAGAGAAATCAATCCCACAGATAGATCTTTGACAAGATGGAGATAGATAAAATTACAGTAGATATTCTTCCCCAAAGTCAATACTTAATAGTCTTCATATTTTCTCTGCTGATTGATAGTATTAATTTCTAGCTGCTGTGGATGCTGAATTTGGAAGCTAACTTACTAGCTATTATATGGGAGAATCAATAAATTAGGATAAATGTTTATTTCCCCCGGAGGAGAAAAATAATCAACAATCTCTTACAAAGTCCTTAGCCAATATGCCCCGGGTAAGGGAGAAGTCTTCATGTGATAAAAGAGAAATAAATCAAAGAGTTTCTGGATTTTAAAAATACATATTTCGGTAATATACAAAACCAACTTCAATTTCTTGTCTTTCTTTTTGTCATTAAGTATATTTAATTGAAGGAAGACAGAGCTCATTTAATAGCCTCTACCCCAATGGCCAAATCTCCTTTAAGCCCCTGCTGCAAGGAGAGGATCGCAGCTAAAGAAATGTGTTTCAGGACTGGGGTGTCCGAGCCTTCTCAGATGACAAATGGGGATCAAAACACCTGCTTCTAATACCGGCTTCCTAGGATTTTTGTGTGTGTGCCTGTTGGAGAGTATTCAACGTGGAATCCAATAGAGTCTAAAAAGAACCTGGGCACTCTGGAGCACATGATAATCACCCCCAAAATATTATCCACCATTATTATCATCTTACTATTATCTTCTTACCTCCCCTGTTGGTGAGCTCTCTGATCCCTGATGTGTATCATTTGATAGTTGGACTGTTTTGCAATCTAGAATGTACTTTTTTTATACTTCAAAAGAAAGAAAGATCACCACCCACTCCCACAAAAAATAAACAAAGCACTTTTTTAAATTGGGGGAAAAAAAAGTCTAGAGATCGTGGTATGCATGGGAAGCCTGGAGTGCTGCAGTCCGTGGGGTTGCAAACAGTCTGACTGACTTAGCAACTGAACAACAATAACAGAGGTCATCGCAGCCCTGAGCAGAACTACTGAGTTGGCCAGAAAGTACATTCCAGTTTTCTGGAAGATCCTACATGAACTTTTTGACCCACCCCGTGGTCAAACCCAGCTGATGGCCACTAAGTCAGCAGCATAATAGATAGAATAGGTTTTCCCAGAGAGAACTCCACAAATCATTAGTTACCAGATCTCCATTGGTTACTCTACTGATGTGGCTGACAAAGGTCTGTCTAGTCAAAGCTATGATTTTTCCATTAGTCATGCATGGATGTGAGAGTTGGACTATAAAGAAAGCTGAGCGCTGAAGGATTGATGCTTTTAAACTGTGTTGTTGGAGAAGATTCTTAAGAGTCTCTTGGATTCCAAGGAGATCCAACCAGTCCATCCTAAAGGAGATCAGTCCTGAATATACACTGTAAGGACTGATGCTGAAGCTGAAACTCCAATTCTTTCGCCACCTATTGCAAAGAACTGACTCATTGGAAAAGACCCTGATGCTGAGAAAGATTGAAAGCGGGAGGAGAAGGGGACAACAGAGGATGAGATGGTTGGATGGCATCACTGTCTCAAAGGACATGAGTTTGAGTAAGCTCCAGGAGTTGGTGATGGACAGGGAAGCCTGGTGTGCTGCAGTCCATGGGATTGCAAAGAGCTGGACATGACTGAGCGACTGAACTGACTGGTGCTACCTGCCCCTCCTCCTATCTTCTCTCCCTGTACACGATTCTGTGGTCACATATTTAAAGTGAAACAGCTTACTAGGTTTTCCCAGAGTCTTTGCTATGGTACTGTGTGCTGTAGTTTTCTGAAAGGGTAATGCATTGGAAAATTAAATGGTATATTAGTCTTTCTGCACCTGTCAAATCGGATGTCTTCAGAGAAGCAAGGAGAGCATTTTAGACACAAATCTCTCTCCTAGGAAACAACACATCACTGTGTTCATTTTTTGCCCACTGGCATCCCCTAAACTGTGTGAACTTTGTGACACACATTTTAACAATCAAGAAAGGAAGCAAGCCCAGCATACTTATTTGAATAAGGACAAGCATCCCTCACAGCTCCCTCTTCATGGTAAGCTTGACATGTTACACCAGTGTTGCAGGAGATCTTATATATTCTGGAGCCTTTCATGCCTCAATGGCAAATAAGCTTAACATGCAAATATCTCTGGAAGAAAACAATTTATTGTTTCAAATTCTCACCAAATTGGACATGGTGATACATCCTTAAAACAACATTGTTAATCATCTATACGCCAATAAAAAATAGATAAAAGAGTAAATAATGATTGGATAAAGGGGAGAAAACAAAGGGGCACAAAGCATCAGAGGTAACTTGGAAATGGGGGAAAATAAACCTTAAAAAGAGGTTTCTCCAATGGTTCACTGGCTAAAGAATCTGTCTGCATTGAAGGAGACAAAGGAGACATTGGGTTCGATCCCTGGGTCAAGAAGATCCTCTGGAGAAGGAAATGGCAGCCCACTCCAGTATTCTTGCCTGAAGAATCCCCATGGACAGAGGAGCCTGGAGGGCTATAGTCCATAGGGTAGCAAAGAGTCAGACATGACTTAGCGACTAAGCACGCAAACCTTAAAAAATGCTGTTGAGGTCACTAAAGACAATTTCATGAATACGTCAGTTCTGCTGTGTGGAGGGGGAGATATCAAAGTCCTCAAAAGTTGTAAAGAGATCAGCAAGTAACTGTCATTAAATAAAGCTCATACTTGCACAGAGGACAGGACATGTCCATTCCCACAACTTCTCTTATAAAGACAGAGGATGAAATGGTTGTTGCAGTACTAAACTAGCCAACTGTTTCCTGTACTTCAAAAAGGAAATAATGGAACTTATGTAAAGAGTTAAGCAAGGATCAAGCAAGATCCACTGCTCTGGAAACTAAAACATATCCTATAAAAGTCAGTGATGACTATTCAATCTCACTCATTTCTAGATTTAAGCAGCATCTATTGAAAACCCAAATCATGCCAAGAAAATATACTGCTGCTGCTGCTAAGTCGCTCAGTCATGTCCGACTCTGTGCGACCCCATAGACGGCAGCCACCAGGCTCCCCCGTCCCTGGGATTCTCCAGGCAAGAACACTGGAGTGGATTGCCATTTCCTTCTCCAATGCATGAAACTGAAAAGTGAAAGTGAAGTCGCTCAGTCATGTCTGACTCTTAGCGACCCCATGGACTGCAGCCTACCAGGCTCCTCCATCCATGGGACTTTCCAGGCAAGAGTACTGGAGTGGGGCGATACAGGATGTTCAAATTAACAAAGATGTGATAGGATTAAGACGGTTGATGTAGACTATGAAGATTGCTTATCTGATGATGTTTTGTGAGTTGGGCAATTTGAGGAAGGAAAAGGGGGAACTCAGAAGACGGGTCATAAACATGGTTTAACCACTAACTAGCTGGGAGAACTTGAGCAGGATGTTTTCATTTTTTTCTGTATCATCTACAAAACAAATGTTGAAACAGATTATCAGCACTTTCTAGTGCTGACATAAGCTGAACTGGGAGTTGAACATATGGAAAGTAGTTCAGCATTGTTAATAGGTGGAGGTGGGCTCATTTCCAAGGTCTATCGTGCTTTAGTTATGTGAATTTGGGACAGTTCTTCACCTCCCCACTTCTTAGTTTCTTCACCTGTGACATTAGTACATTACTCATACTACATCTTAGGGAAGTGATGAGGATCAAATGAGGTAATACATTCGAGACTGCAGCTAGACCATAGTAAGCATTCTATAAATGTCCATTTTAATTATTTATTTTACTAATATGATCATCCTAGTTTTATTTAAGGATAACAAATTCTCAGGTCTGTCGTTACCTGTATGACACCACCCATGAGGGATGCAGCCACAGCTGTGGAGGTACATATCACGCCAAATAAGAGACCTGAAGAAAGAAAATGCATGACTATCATCCAAGCTGCTTTGAGGGATTTCTGGAGCTCCTACTCAGGGTCCTCTCTCATGCAAGCCGTACTGGAAGGGGTCTCAGGAAGGACTGTCTAACCCACGAAGCTATCAAAGCCCCCACAAGGGCACTGAAGAGACTTTCTCCCCCAACACATGCTTTCCTCTGTCAGGCAGAATGAGCTGGAATCCAGCCTTGAGGAGTCTTCTCTCCAGCATTTAAGAAGAAAACTGTCATGTTGAAGGAACATGAAGATGTAGAAAGATCACTGGTCTACAGACTAATCCAGACTAAATTAGTGAGAACTAAGTCCATTTCAACCACTTACCTATAATCAGCTGAAAAAATTACTAACTTCTCTGGGATGTATGTAGTTTTTCATCTTTAAAATGGCTAAATATCTATACATTTTACCTCACAGATTTTGCAACTCTGGAAATTTTTTCTGGTCTTTTCTTGCTTTATTCATAACCTCCTTATGGCCCTCAGTATATTGCGTAAGGATTTCTTTGTTTACGTGGCTATGTTGGAGCACCATGAGGGTCATCAGGGTACCACGCTCTGAAGCATCTTGCACAATGGGCCTCTAGCATCGTAGGATCTTGCTGGATGACTCAGCATATCTTGGTTATCTTTTAAAGGTGATATCTTCTTCTAAGCCATATTTTAAAAAACAATTGTTTTCATACATCTTTGTTGAAAAACTACCTTAACACTATTCAATTCCCATTAAAACCCATAGACTAAATGGCAAAGGTGAGAGACAAGGAGATGGAGATAGATATAGACAGAGACACAGTGACAGAGATAGAGAAAATGATTTTTCTCATTTTAGTTGAAATTCTCTCTCAGGTAAATATTTGGCTCACTTTCCAATGTCACCATTAATTTCACTGAGTAGGTCAAACACTTACCAAATGCCAATGCTATAAATACCATTTCCCCCAAAGATCTCATTCTAGGAAGGGATCACATCTAAATTAATTTATCCAAGAGTACCTGTTATATAGCAAGTACTATATGCTTGTTATCATTATTATATCAGATTTGATATGTGATATCCATAATATTTATTATCAGGAATTCACTTTTAAGATGAAGTCAGAGTAACAACTTTAAAGCTATATTTTCCAATTCTCAATAAAACATGGAAAAATGAGGAAACCTACACAATAACAATAAAACCAAGTTTGACCAATAAACACCTTTCTGAATTATAAAATTGCTCCCATTATTTTTAAAGATGATAGCTTAGACATCAGAAATAAATGTTTGCCTAATTCTGTATCACTTCATGAATAAGGAGAATTTTGCCTGCCTGAAGAAAATTTAAAAGACATATTTTCTCAACTGTTAATTATCTTCTTGCTGAGCCAACAGTTATCTGTTTCAAATGGGATCCTAGGAAACCACCCCTCAATCCAAGGGTTCTACTTTTCTGTGCTGACTAGAGAATTGATTCAGTCCCCCTCTCTCCCAAATCTTTATACATCCACCAAATCACAATCAATAGCAATTTTCAAGGCAAGGGGCTTAGGGAAAACTGGTGGTGTTCCATGGAGACCTGGAGTGTATGCATCCACAGACAAAGCAGTAAATGAGCGTGCGAGAGAAAGCACCACAGTTTCAGCAAATCCTATGGGTTTTCCCAGTGTTACAACAGCTTGGAGGATCAGACAATACACCGTGGGCATAGCAGAAACTTCTACCCAGCATGTTCTTGAATATCTGCTAGAAATTGGGAATTGCATAAGAAGTGATGCTCATCCACCTGCTATGAGCTGTATGTAACTCATTATGCAAGATAGTAAAAAAAAAAAAAATCAAAGCAATTCAATCACCCAGTTAACAAACATTGGTCAGCACCAATCTCTTGTTCAAGCATAAGTGAAAAGAAAAAAGAAAGATAGGATCCATGCCAAAATGTTGCCAAAGAAGGAAAAGAATATATTAACTTAAAAGCTCAAATACAGAGTATGTTTTCTAGAAATAATTTACCTTAAGAACCATAAAAAGTATTTAGAAATTGTCTGGTAATTTCAATACTACGCAAAAACGTGTGGACTCAATGAAGTGAAAAGTGAAGGTCAAGAGAAAACAAATGGCAAGGAAAAAAATAGCAGGATAGGATAAGCACCTATAGTTTAGGTGAGGATGATCCAGGTGTGATAAGAAAGGACTACAAGGAAATTGAAAACTATAGTAGTTGACCAAGTACTTCTACTCCTTGGTATTTACTAAAGAGAAATGAAAACATGTTCACAAAAGACTTGTACAAGAATGATGGATGAAACTGGAGCTGATTATACAGAGTGAAGTAAGCCAGAAAGAAAAACACCAATACAGTATACTAACACATATATATGGAATTTAGAAAGATGGTAATGATAACCCTGTATGCGAGACAGCAAAAGAGACACAGATGTATAGAATGGACTTTTGGACTCTGAGGGAGAGGGAGAGGGTGAGATATTTTGGGAGAATGGCACTGAAACATGTATACTATCATGTAAGAAACGAATCGCCAGTCTATGTTCGATACAGGATACAGAATGCTTGGGACTGGTGCACGGGGATGATCCAGAGAGTTGATATGGGGTGGGAGGTGGGGGGTTTCAGGATTGGGAACTCATGTACACCNCTGAGGGAGAGGGAAAGGGTGGGATGATTTGGGAGAATGGCACTGAAACATGTATACTATCATGTAAGAAATGAATCGCCAGTGTATGTTCAATACAGGCTATAGGATGCTTGGGACTGGTGCACAGGGATGATCCAGAGAGTTGGTATGGGATGGGAGGTGGAGGGGTTCAGGATTGGGAACTCATGTACACCCAAGACGGATTCATGTCAATGTATGGCAAAACCAATACAGTTATATAAAGTAAAATAAAGTAAAAATAAAAATTAAAAAAAAAGGCAGTAACCCAGCAGAGTCTGTCATGCTCAACTGCTTTTGTGAGAGTGGCCAGCTGAATTAATTATTTGTTGGTTGGGGCTACAGAAAATAGAAAGAATTGTTCCAGAGATGAGGTTAAAAAGCCATTAGAGAATGAGCGCTGCCCAAGTCACAATTCCATCTGTATCTGTCTCTTTTAGAGTACTGTAATCGGAGAATATTGTGGTTGGTTAACACACCAGTTAAGAAACAGAAAATATTATTTACTTTTCAAATCATGCCCAGATTTGTGTGTATGTGGTTTATGCCTTGAGAATACAATAGGGATAAATGCCATCCAAGCAATGAAAATAGATATACTGGAAAACTAAGGCTTTTTTTTTTTTTTTTGAAATGTGCACGTTTAGCTTGTGATACACAACTTAATGATTCCTTAGTAGTAACATAAGAAAATTCCAAATGAGTTTTTTTTTGTTGAAATATAAGCAAATTTAGCTTGAGAATAGTAGCATGAAAAATAATCTGTCTTCATAACTTGTGGGAAGCAAAGCTGCTTTAACTGGCATAAGCACATGAATATTTTGTTTCTCCCTGAAATATCAAATCTCTAACCAGATAGCCATTTACTTTTAACTACAGTAACTAGACACTAAAGCACCTAAAAGAGTGATGGTATCACTCTCTTGGGCAGAAGGAGAGACAGGCCTGTGTTTGTAAATCTTCTTCCAGTTATCTATCACATTTGGTCAGTTATTAAAATTAAATAAGTGTGATTTTGTAACTGGAGCATATGTTCTGAAAGGAAGTTTATATATAAAAATAGATTTCAGGATATGGGAATATGCAACTTCCTTTCTAAAGTAAATCTGGAATGAAAAGTTGTATAGTTGTCTAGAAAGATATTACTTATGTATTTTAATAAGCTGAAATATTAATATAATGAATTACCAACTCTATTGTTCTCGTCATATACATGATAGACCAAATTTAATTTTTAAAAAGCTTTCCTTGCAAAAATGTATGGTATAAAACGGTTCTTGTAAGTTATTCTAAAAGACTTTATTGAAATTACCTGTTCAGCAGATAATAGTAGAAATTAAAGTTTCTCCTGAGTTTAACCATTTGTATCTCTTCCAAGACAGATGTTTAAATTATAGGGATTCTTTTGTGTCGTGTATTTACTTTAAAAGTTAATCTAGCTCTAATTTTTACATTTGTGACACTCTTGATTCTCTAGCTCCAACTGCAGGAATTAGAGGCTCATTAACTTGATAGGAACTGTTTAAAGTGAAAGAATGTGTTAGTCGCTCAGTTATGTACAACTCTTTGTGACCCCATGGACTGTAGCCCACCAGGATCCTCTGTCCATGGAATTCTCCTGGCAAGAATACTGGAGTGGGTAGCCATTCCCTTCTCCAGGGGATCTTCTGGACCTAGGGATGGAACCTGGGTCTTCTGCATGCAATGCAAGGCAGATTCTTTACCATCTGAGCTACCAAGGAAGTCCAAGCAAATGTTTAGTTATTTTTAAAGAAAAATTGTTCTTTATTTCAATCCCTCAAAATCACAGTTATTGAAGATAATGAGACCAATGTGTAATTGTTCCTGAAAGCAATATTTAGCCTTTCATACTGATAGAGAGATTGTCATCAAGATAGAGTGTGCTTTTATGTCCTGATATCTGGGAGGAAATTATCTGGAGGTAAATATAATTTTTTAATGAAAAATGCGTGGTCATTGATAATTTAATTGTGCATTTTTAAAACATCATCAGTTGAGAAGAAAGCTATATGCAGTTAGAAGAATTTCTTATGGATTTTGGTTTATATAACAAAGGCAAGAAATCTGAAAGAGGACGATTGCAGGTTGCGTATAGCAGCTCAAGATTAACATTTCACTTTGTTAGCATCTCCATGCTCTCAGTGGCCCTCTAGACATTGTCTCAAGATAATTACAGCATTTGCGGGCACCAAAACCACACAACCAGTATCCTGAATAGGAAGGGCTGGGACATAAAAGTTTCTTCTTGCAAAGTCTATCTTTTTATATAGGAACACAAATTTTCCCCAGAGCCTCCTACCAGACTTTCTCTTATGTCTCATTGAGTATAATTTGTCATATAGGCACCTCTATCTCCAAGAAATTTGGGGAAAATATTTAATGAAGGAAAGTGGGATAGTGGGATTTCTATGACTAGTTTTTATTAATCATGAGTTATTTTCTAGGGCTAGGAGAAGGCAATGGCACCCCACTCCAGTACTCTTGCCTGGAAAATCCCATGGACGAAGGAGCCTGGTAGGCTGCAGTCCATGGGATCGCTAAGAGTCAGATACGACTGAGTGACTTCACTTTCACTTTTCACTTTGATGCACTGGAGAGGAAATGGCAACCCACTCCAGTGTTCTTGCCTGGAGAATCCCAGGGACGGGGGAGCCTGGTGGGCTGCCGTCTATTGGGTCACACAGTCGGACACGACTGAAGTGACTTAGTAGTAGAAGTGACTTAGATGCACGGGGGTAATCCAGAGAGAAGGTGTGGGGCGGGAGTGGGGAGGTGGGGGTCGGGATTGGGAGTTCATGTACACTCGTGGCTGATTCATGTCAATGTATAGCAAAACGAATACAGTATTGTAAAGCAAAACAAACTAAAAAATAAAAATCAATTAAAAAATAAAATAAAATAAATAAAGTTAAGCCTGAAAAAAAAAAAAAAAGAAAAGGAAAGAAAAAATAGAATAGGCATCCAAGAACGACATCATTAACGATCATGCAAACTTCCAATAACCCCCTGGTAAAGTAGAACTGAGAAATGCATCTTAGACTCAAGTTCTGAGCTGTGACAATATTTTATTCAGCCCCACTTCTCAGATGGTTCAGGGATGCTCAGTGATGGTGGAATCAGTCAGAGTGAAGAGGACAAGAGAAATGAGAGAGGTATAGTAAGCAGATAGGCTGGTCCCAGATCTCAGCCTCTAGGGTGACAATTGTAGCTAAGTTAGAATGAAAGTATAAAAAGGTCTTTGAATCAGATATGGAATTAAACTTTAAAATGAATAACTAAATTTAAAAAATGAGTCAGACAGTTCTAAAAGTTAAAATGGTTAATAAATTATATAGATATCATGATGACAGAATAGTTCCTCAGGAAGAAAATGAAATACAAGGGGGTGGGGTTTTGTATAGCTTTTTGGAAAGCAAAACAAAACCAACTATTTCATCTTTATAACCCAGTGAACTCTCCAATAAACCAGTCTCATGGAAATGTTATTGTGTTTGTATATCAAGTACACGGTTATGTTCAACCTGTGCTGTAGTTTGTATTTATATAAGTAAAGAGATATGTACAAATTGTTATTAGCTATAAACTCAAGACAGAAGATAGACAATGTATATCAAAGGAGAAAAAATATTTTAAACAAGTTAATTGAAAGAGACACGTGTATCCCAATGTTCATTGCAGCACTGTTTATAATAGCCAGGACATGGAAGCAACCTAGAAGTCCATCAGCAGATGAATGGATAAGAAAGCTGTGGTACATATACACAATGGAGTATTACTCAGCCATTAAAAAGAATGCATTTGAATCAGTTCTACTGAGATGGATGAAACTGGAGCCGATTATACAGAGTGAAGTAAGCCAGAAAGAAAAACACCAATACAGTATACTAACACATATATATGGAATTTAGAAAGATGGTAATGATAACACTGTATGAGAGAGAGCAAAAGAGACACAGATGTATAGAATGGCCTTTTGGACTCTGTGGGAGAGGGAGAGGGTGGAATGATTTGGGAGAATGGCATTGAAACATGTATATTGTCATGTAAGAAATGAATCGCCAGTCTAGGTTTGATACAGGATACAGGATGCTTGGGGCTGGTGCACTGGGATGACCCAGAGAGATGATATGGGGAGGGTGGTGGGAGGGGGGTTCAGGATTGGGAACTCATGTACACTCGTGGTGGATTCATGTCAATGTATGGCAAAACCAATACAGTATTGTAAAGTAAAAAAAAAAAAAATAATAATAATAATTTTTTTTTTAAAGCTCAGCATCAGGGAATATAGCAATGTGGAAAATTGGTGCAGTTAATGAAAGTGAAAATCACTCAGTCATGTCTGACTCTTTGTGATATAGTCCATGGAACTCTCCAGGCTAGAATACTGAAGTGGGTACCCTTTCTTTTCTCCAGGGAGTCTTCCCAACCCAGGAATCGAACCCAGGTCTCCCTCATTGTAGTCAGATTCTTTACCAGCTGAGCCATAAAGGAAGCCCAAGAATATTGAAGTGGGTAGCCTATCGCTTCTCAGGCGAATCTTCTGACTCAGGAATCCAACCAGGGTTTCCTGCATTACAGCAGATTCGTTACCAACTGACCTATCAGGGAAGCCCAGTTAATAGGATGTCAGTGTTACACTGATACAATTCAGGAATTTTACTCATGGAGTAAGAATTATTCTTATGGAACTTATATTCTCCTGTTTATTTAATACTTGTGCATGCTAAGTCGCTTTGGTTGTGTCTGACTCTTTGTGACCCCATGGACTGTAGCTTGCCAGGCTCCTCTGTCCATGGGATTCTCCAGGCAAGAATACTAGAGTGGGTTGCCATGCCTTTCTCCAGGAGATCTTCCCAACCCAAGGATCGAACCTGGGTCTCTTACATCTCCTGCATTGGCATGTAGGTTCTTTACTACTAGCAACACCTGGGAAGCCCTTATTAATACTTGCTGGGAATCAATTCAATATATTACTTTGAGTTTTCTAGAAGTCAGTTCAAAGCAGAAGCATATTTTAATACGTGATTCAAGGCAACATAATGTAGAAGTTAATTAGTTGCTCAAAATATAGTCATCACTTATACTAAGACCAGAAAGAGATGTCACCTGAATGTCTCAAAAGAACACTATGTACTCCAGAAACAATATCCTCAATATCATCTTCACTGAAGAGCCAATAATGAGTCTCCTAAGGTGCTATAAAAAAATGAAAACATGGATGAGGTAGAGTAGCAATAACAATTTTGATTACAAAAATAAGTGTATCACCTAAAAAAATATATACTATTTTTCAGAAGGACTTTTCTTGTGGCTTCAAATTTTATGTTTGAATGTCAGGGTTATCTGAGATTATTGAAACCACAAGTAAATTTGACATTTTCATGTAGTTTCCTCTCTTGAAGAGGAGCAATGTGTGCTGTTTATATCATGTATAATCTAAATTGGGAAGAAGTGAAGCTCAACTGGTTTTCATTGAGTTAAATACTCATTTGTTATTTCTAGTTTTTAAAGCTTAACACATTAGAACTGAAAATATGTGTTTTGATATTCATTGATCACTGCAAAGAGTCTGCAGTGAGTCTGTGTGCCTGCACATGTGTGCTTTGATCTTTAATAAATATTTGTTGAGTAAATGAGAGGATGGATGAGTATACTGCTTTTAGTCATTGAATGGAGTAACTCCTGAACTTTCTGGTATTATGTCTTATTATATCTTAGACAGAATTTGAGTGCTTTCTGTTAAAATAAAGACATTGGGCAATATTATTAGAGTGGTCTATAACATGGCTTGTAAAATGACAGGAGTTCTAATAACTTGAATAAGGGAATGGATATGTGAGTGCACAGTAACTCTTTTTAAACTTCAAACTGAAATCAATAATTACAATAAGGACCTGACCCAAAATTAAGATCTGAAAATACTTAGTAACCAGTCATTAAGAACAACATACATCTAGAAGCTGTTTTCTTTAGCCGGCTGTTTCTATGTTGAAATCTGTAATTGGCAAAAACAAAGCAGAACAAAATTACAGGCACAGGGAAAATAGTAAGCCAACTGAAACTCTTTTGTAGCTTAGAGACTTTCACTCCCTTTTTTGTTATATATCCTGGAACAGGCTACCAGGACTTAGTAAAATTTCTGATTTGGAAATCCTAAAAAAAAAAAAAAAAAAACCAGAATAAACAAACAGAACTGATCTTGTACCTTTTAACTTATATCTTATACCTTTTACCTTGTTACTTTTTACTCAGTCATTCATGTTCCTTTTCTCCTTTAAAACCAAGGTCAATATTTGCTGCCTCTATCACGTGGTCTCTGATTCTTGACCATGATCCACTGCGGGTGTCATTTCAGCTCTTGTGGGTTTAATGAAACATTGTCATTCATGGTAATGTTACATCACATTGTTCTTATACGTTTCTTACATTCCAAAATTAGGGCTCTTTACCTGTTTTTGAGTATAAAACACCAAAAGTAGTTTTTAAAAGTGATGTATCACTTAGGATATTTGGATTTTTAGAATTGTTCTATCAGTTGGTTAACACTAAAGTGATTTGATTTTGCAAAGTATGCTCCTGAGGGTTATTAGAGCAGTGGATCCTGACAGCAATACTGGGAGCTCTAGAGGTTCCTTGAAGGTCACTGTGTGGGAAACTTGAAAACACAATGTTTTTAAAATTGAATTATATTTGATTTACAATGTTGTTTTACTTTCTGTTGTACAACAAAGGGTTTCAGTTTATGTATATATTATTTTTCATGATCTTTTCCATTATGGGTTATTACAGGATACTGACTATAGGTCTGTGTTCTATACAGTAGTACATTGTTGTTTATCTACTTTTATGCAGTAGTTTGTGTTTTCTAATCACAAACTCCTAATTTATCCTTCCCCCATCCCTTTCCCCTTTGGTAACATAAGTTTATTCTCCATATGTCTGTTTCTGTTTTGCAAATAAGTTCATTTGTATCATATTTTAGATTCTACATATAAGTGATATCATATGATATTTGTCTTTTGCTGTCTGATTTCACTTAGTATGATAGTTTCTAGGTCCATCTATATTTGTTGCAAATGACATTATTTCCTTCTTTTTTATGACTGAGTAGTACTCCAGTGTTCTTGCCTGGAGAATCCCAGGGACAGAGGAGCCTGGTGGGCTGCCGTCTAAGGGGTCGCACAGAGTCGGACACAATTGAAATGATTTAGCAGTAGCAGCAGCAGCAGCAGCAATATTCCATTGTGTGCTTTGTGTGAGTGTGTGTATCTATCTATCTATCTATATAATGTCTCTTTTACCCATTCATCTATCAATGGACATTTAGGTTGCTTCCATGTCTTGGAAATAGTATTATAAACACTATTTTATAGCTATTGTAAATAGTGCTTCTATGAACATTGGATGCATGTATCTTTTCCAATTAGAATTTTCTCTAGATATATGCCTAGGAGTGGAATTTCTGGATCATATGGCAATTCTAGTTTTAGTTTTTTTAAGGAATTTCCATACTGTTTTCCATAGTGGCCGCATTAATTTACATTCCCACCAACAGTGTAAGAGGATTTCCTTTTCTACACACCCTTTCCAGCATTTATTATTTGTAGCATTTTAATGATGGTCATTCTGACTGGTGTGAGGTGATATCTCATTGTAGTTTTGATTTACAGAAAATATAATTTTTTTTAAGTCTAATAGATGTTTAGTTAGATAAACAAAATTGGATTTTCTTGGTTTTGCCTAGATTATATCAGTTCAACAGCAACATTTTGCATTGTTGTAAATAAAGCATTGGAATTCTTTGTATCCATGATGGGAATACAAAAGGATCGGTTACCATTTGGATAGACTTTCTTCAGGTTTTTGTTAAAGGCAGCATATACTGTAAAGCTTAGATAGTTTATATATGATAATTTATATTAAAAAGCATACTTTGCCCCAGTTATTACTTTCTGTAAATTTAACCATAGGAATAACAATATAATGTTAAACTTATATCTAATAATAGAAATCACATATTGAATGTCTTGGTGAGAGGCAGTCTTGGGCACTGTTCATTCACAATTTCAATCTTCAAAATGATTCTATGCTGTTATTATTTGTATTTTGATATTAAAGAAATACAGCCTAATGAGGCATTAGTAACTTACTAAAGGTCATCTAGATATCATGTAAGTAGTCAGAAAATCTAGGATTCAGAAACAGATTTGCCTGAATCCAGAATGCATACTTATTCACGTGGTCTACAATGCCTTTCAATGAAAAATGGAGATACAAACTATTTTCTTGGGCTCCAGTATCACTGTGGATGGGGACTGTAGCCATGAAATTGAAAGATGCATGCTCCTTGGAAGAAAAACTATGACAAACCTAGACAACATATTAAAAAGCAGAGACATCATTTTGCCAACAAAGGTCTGTAAAATCAAAGCTATGGTTTTTCCAGTAGTCATGTGTGATTGTGAGAGTTGGACCATAAATAAGGCTGAATGACAAAGAACAGATGCTTTCAAACTATGATGCTGGAAAGACTCTTGAGAGTCCCTTGGATACCTAGGAGATCAAACCAGTCAATCCTAAAGGAAGTCAATCATGAATATTTATTGGAAGGACTGATACTTAAGCTGAACTCAAATACTTTGGCCACCTGATGCAATGAGCCAAATCACTGGAAAAGACCCTGATGCTGGGGAAGACTGAAGGGAGGAGGAGAAGGGGGTGACAGAGGATGAGATGTTAATGACATCATCAACTCAATGGACATGAGTTTGAGCAACCTCTGGGAGATAGTGAAGGACAGGGAAGCCTGGTGTGCTGCAGTCGATGGGGTCGCAAAGAGTCAGACATGACTGAGCGAGTGAACTGAACTGAACTGATCTGATACTTGCACGTGGCTTTCTATATTCCTCTGTTTACACAAGACTTTCTAATACTCCAGTTTTCCAAAGAAACTCTCCTGCTTTTCTTTTCAGGCTTTTTACATGTCTATTGTTACCCTCACCTGTAATCTCCAGCTTGAGATGGCAGTGGCTTGTTCATTTGCCTTACAACGTTTTCAAGGAATTCTCTCTGCATAACAGCTCAACATTCAGAAAACGAAGATCATGGCATCTGATCCCATCACTCCATGGGAAATAGATGGGGAAACAGTGTCAGACTTTATATTTTGGGGCTCCAAAATCACTGCAGATGGTGACTGCAGCCATGAAATTAAAAGACGCTTACTCCTTGGAAGAAAAGTTATGACCAACCTAGATAGCATATTGAAAAGCAGAGACATTACTTTGCCAACAAAGGTCCATCTAGTCAAGGCTATGGTTTTTCTAGTGGTCATGTATGGCTGTGAGAGTTGGACTGTGAAGAAGGCTGAGCACCGAAGAATTGATGCGTTTGAATTGTGGTGTTGGAGAAAACTCTTGAGAGTCCCTTGGACTGCAAGGAGACCAACCAGTCCATTCTGAAGGAGATCAGCCCTGGGATTTCTTTGGAAGGAATGATGCTAAAGCTGAAACTCCAGTACTTTGGCCACCTCATGTGAAGCACTGACTCATTGGAAAAGACCCTGATGCTGGGAGGGATTGGGGGCAGGAGGAGAAGGGGACGACAGACGATGAGATGGCTGGATGGCATCACCGACTCGATGGACGTGAGCTGAATGAACTCCAGGAGTTGGTGATAGACAGGGAGGCTTGGCGTGCTGCAATTCATGGGGTCGCAAAGAGTTGGACACACTTGAGCGACTGAACTGAACTGAACTGAACAGCTCTTCTATCTGAGAATCCTGAATTAGGTGATGCAAAGGCAAGTATCATGAATCACTGCCTCAGATAGCACTCAGATATGTCAAAATGGACAAGCTCAGTTCTTTGAGAACAAGGTCCCCTTTGCTCTTTCACAAACTAGGGGCCAGTGTCCCATGGTGGGAATGTAGGCTGCTATCTTCAATATCACTCCAGGCTGGGAGGGGATAGGACAAGAGCAAGTAGAAATGCTGAAAAACTTTCCTAGAATTCTAAATTTTCCCCTCCTTAATTCAGTATTCACTTGATTGTTATAAATCTTTGATTCTTTTTCAGAATTCTGACAAAATTGATTTTGACAGTTTTTGCATTACTTATGGTATTTTTGTGGAGGGGCCCTTGGAAATTAACTATTCCACCATTTCTGCTGACATTGCCCCTACAAATGGGTTTATATTTTAAATATTAAAAAAAATCAGAGAACACTATTTCATGGTTTGTGAAATTTACATAAAATTAAATTTCAGTGTGCACAGATAGATATTATTAGGTTGGTTCAAAAGTAATTGTGGTTTGGGGACATAAATTTTAAATCATTATAACTAAGCTCAAACATATCTTTATTAGTCAAAAGAGGAACCAGTACAATCAACACATTTTTGCCAATGAGAAATAAATTTGTTTATTCCTGTAGATTTGATGAACTCTCGGAAAGCATTTTCTGCCTCTCACTGGTTGTGGAAGCATTTTCCCTGCAAAATGTTGCTTAAAGAAGTGATCATCAGCTGGTGAGAGGTTGGGCAAGTATGGTAGATGGGACAAAACTTTATAGGCCAATTTACTCCACTTTTGAAGCAATGGTTGTGCAACGTGTGGTTGGGCACTGTCATAGAGAATTGGTTCCTTTCTGTTGACCAATGCCTGTTACAGGCATGTAGTTTTCAGTGCATCTCATTGATTTGTAATGAGTAATGTATTTTAAACTATGAAAATGATGTTAGACAAAAAGCAAATTTATTTCAGCAATTTTTTATTCAAGTTCTAAATGGGTCATAAAGCAGCAGAGACAACTTGCCACATCAGATGTAATGGCTTCACTGGGACTCAGAAGGCTGTAGTGGATCAGATTGGCAGCAGACCATCAAATAGTGATCATGACCTTTTTGGTGCAAGTTTGGCTTTGGGAAGTGTTTTGGAGCTTCTTCTTGGTCTAACCACTGAGCTGCTCATTGCCAGTTGTGGTATAAAATCCACTTTCATCATACATCACAATGCAATCAAGAAGTGGTCTGTTGCTGTTGCATAGGATAACAGAAGACAACACTTCAAAATGATGATTTTTTTTTGATTTGTGGTCAGTTCATGAGGCATACACTTATTGAGCCTTTTCACCTTTCCAATTTGCTTCAAAAGCCAAACAACTATAAAATGGTTGATGTTGAGTTCTTAGGCAACTTCTCCTGTAGTTGTAAGAGGATCAGCTTCAATGATCCTCTCAATTGGTTGTTGTCAACCTTCAGTGGCCAGCCATTTTGATCCTCATCTTCAAGACTCATGTCTCCCTTACAAAACTTCTTGAACCACTATTGCACTCTACGTTTTTTAGCAGTTCCTGGACCAAATGTTTGTTGATGTGGCAAGTTGTCTCTGCTGCTTTATGACCCATTTAGAACTTGAATAAAAAATTGCTGAAATAAATTTGCTTTTTGTCTAACATCATTTTCATAGTTTAAAATACATATAAAATACACAGCAAGTAATAAATTATTAGCAAAAAAATCACACAGTGAGAAGTGCATGTTAAAATTATGTATAATATAACCACATTTATTTAAAAATTATTTCAATATCAAACAGCAAAGTCCAGCAAAGCAAAACTGCAATTACTTTTGCACCAACCCATTAGAATACCTCCACACTCATTCTTTCACCTACTGTCTATGTCTCCTGACACCTGCTGTTGAGTAGTTGTGGAGAGATAGTTTGTTATTCAGCCTAAATTATTTATAATCTGGTCCTTTACAGGGAAACTTTTTTCAACCCCTGTTTTAAAATCTCTCAGCCTCCAGTTTTTTCTTTCAACCTTCAAATTGTTGTTATAAAAATCTCATCCAGAATTGGGTTTTTTTGAGATTTTCCTACTTTGGTTTACATGGTGCTTCTCAACTGAGCTGTTTACTGCTTCAGCCTTACCCACTGTCCCTTTTCCAGGTTCATCCTAATTGTTTTACACTTCTTACTTCTTTACCTTAAGTGGCATTCTTTCATAATGTCTGTGCATTGGCATATGCCATCATTTCTCAGATTTTTCAAACTTTTCACATTTGTGATATCACAACAGTCTCTGAAATGGGTTGGCTAACCCCCTAAAAGATATGTTTCTCTGCAACCCTTGCAGGTGATCTTATTTGAAAAGAGGTCATTGTAGATGTAATTAAGGTAAGAATCCTGGTATAAGATTATCTTGAATTACAGTAAATGCTAAATCCAATGACAAGTTTTCTTATAAGAAACAGATGGGGAAAGGAATACAGAGGAGAAGATGATGTGAAGACAGAGACAGAGATTGTAATGATGCATCTACAAGCCACTAGCCATTGGAAACTGGAAGTTAGGCAGGGGATGGATTCTGCCTTACAAACTCAGGAAGGAATTAAACCTGTCAACAATTTGATTTCAGACTTCTGGCCTCCAGGACTTTGAGAAAATAAATTTCTGTTGTTTTTAGTCAGCATATTTGAGGTAATTTGTTACAGCAGACCTCACCTTCTGAAGACCCAGATCAAATGTTACTTTAGGAAGGCTTACCTGATTCTCCTAGACTAGAAAAAAATTATTTACTCACTCTTCTTTTCTATTTTGACATTCACAACACTATACTTCAATTTATGTATTTAAATATTTGTCTTTCCTAGCAGCCGTGACGTTGCCCACTATGAGAACTTGTACATTTGTCCTTCACACTTAGCATGTTATTGGCGTACAGTAGTACTCAATGTGGAGTGAATGAATCATAGTAGAATATCAAGTGACATATTAAGCATTGCTTTGAGTCAGGTTGTTAATATTCTACATTTGGTTCTGCCACTTAAAAACTCAGTCAGATGCCACTTTGGTCCTCAGCTTGCTCATTGGCGTACTTTGAGAGTAGGACTAAGGCTTTCCCAGCTCTAATTTTTTTTAAAATATAGATTTATTTATTTTAATTGGAGGCTAACTACTTGACAATATTGTATTGGTTTTGCCATACATCAACATGAATCCACCACTGGTGTGCACGTGTTCCCCATCTTGAAACCCTCTCCCACCTCCCTCCCTGTACCATGCCTCTGGGTCATCCCAGTGCACAAGCCCCAAGCATCCTGTATCCTGCATTGAACCTGGACTGGCGATTTGTTTCATATATGATATTATACATGTTTCAATGCCATACTCCCAAATCATCCCACCCTCTCCCTCTCCCAAAGAGTCCAAAAGACTGTTCTGTACATCTGTGTTTCTTTTGCTGTCTCGCATACAGGGTTATCATTACCATCTTTATAAATTCCATATATATGTGTTAGTATACTGTATTGGTGTTTTTCTTTCTGGCTTACTTCACTCTGTATAATAGGCTCCAGGTTCATCCACCTCATTTGAGCTGATTCAAATGTATTCTTTTTAATGGCTGAGTAATGCTCCATTGTGTATATGTACCACAGCTTTTTTATCCATTCATCTGCTGATGGGCATCTAGGTTGCTTCCATTTCCTGGCTATTATAAACAGTGCTGCAATGAACATTGGGGTACATGTGTCTCTTTCAATTCTGGTTTCCTTGGTGTGTATGCCCAGTAGTGGGGTTGCTGGCTCAAAACTGGAAATAGAACTGCCCAGCTCTAATTTTAAGGTGTATTGTTTCTTTGAGGTGATTTCTTTCATGTCATTCTGTTTTTGTGATTAAATTTGGAGAATAATATCTTTTAGATTTTCAAAAATTTGCTACACTGCTAATACTTTAAAGGACTTTAAAGACTTACCTCATTTTATCTGTGAAGCAAAACTGTAAATAATCTATTAGGGATATATGAAAGAATTTCTGTTGATATTTCCGTGGTATGCAAATTTTTAGCTTTAAGAGATGAAATTTTTATGTTTAAATAATAAATCTAAAATTAGGAACTTAATTTTTTCCAGAAAATATTTTACAATAATAGTTATTGATCATTTGAGGTATTATAGGCACTTAAAAAATGGATGCATATAAAATACATGAAATTTATTATATAACAGATAAACAACTCTAATATGCATGACTGATTTATTGTTTATAATCATCTCTAAAATTAGTTTTCTTTTTATATATATCTCAGATTATATACTCCCCCCCCCCATTGTCTGTTTTCAATATTTCTGTTGTGGTAAAATGCTCATATATCAATCACTTGATGATATGTGCACTGTGTATCCACATGTTAGGAAAGCAACTTAGAAGCCAACAAAACATGTTATTTGTACATTATTTGCACCAACAAAGATCCAAATATATATAAGCCCTTCTTCAAACTGCGATTAAAACTTTGACTCATCAATCACTTGCAAGGTAATTATCTCCACAGAGAGATAAGAAAATAGAATTGTCAGCATAGTTACCAAATCAAGGCTAAAAGTGATGTTACTCTCTGAACTTGAGTCAGAAGTTGAGAACTGAGCTTCACAATGAAACCAAGTGGTTCTGTAAAAAGATTTAGGAATCTCTTTAAAAACTCCTTAATTTGGGAGGCACTTGAAAGCACTTTATCTGCTCAAGCTGGAAGGAAACCTAGACATCCTTTGCATTTCAGATTTAGATGTGTTTTTATTTATTTATTTATTTTATTTTATTTTTTTTTAAGGATTTCTTTGGTCTAATCTTTATATGCTGGATACAAGGTATGCTGTTAGGCTGGTTTAAAGACCATAGATTCTGTGGGTTTGTCATATATAGCTTTTATCATGTTGAGGTATGTTCCTTCTATTCCTGCTTTCTGAAGAGTTTTTATC
>SJXQ01004544.1:0-14496 GCA_006408695.1 Aepyceros melampus
CTGCTCCTTAGTGAGTGCCTATTTCTCCCACTCACCTGAGAATTCCTTGATGGCAGGAACTGTGTCTTATTCATGATTCACCCCATAGTAGGTACTCAATAAATGTTCAATAAATAAATTATCCAAAAGGTAATCTCTTAAAAAAAAAAAAGTTTTATCTCTAATGCTTTATGGGTCTCAAAACAACATGAATCCTCTCTTGACCTCAGGATCCCTAATTATATAATGACAAGGCTAAACTGGTTTGTTTTTCAGGACATGACCTCTCTCTCCCCACAAGCTGTGAAGAATCAGAGTCCCCAGTGACGCTGTCCATCTCTTAAGAACTAAGGAGGAAATTGAGACAGAAGAGAGTTAAGTAATCTCCAAGTTTTTACAGCAACCAATGTGTAGGGGCCAAATCTTTACCCCTTCCTTCACTGAGTTTCCTACAAGCCCACCATTCAGACGTAGCACACCCTTCTCAGGCACCCACAATGTGCCCAGGTCTCCATAGCAGGGAAGAGCATGTCAGGCAGAGGGAATAGCCAGTGCAAAAACTCTTAGCTGAGAGCATGCATGGTGAGCTAAAGGGGTGGCGGGGAGGCCAGCATGGTGAGAGCCGAGTGAGCAGGAAGGGAACAGAGTAGGGGAAGGAAAGCACAGGTCCACACACACAGTGAGCACTGAGCAAATGATGGCCACGCATATGCTGACGTATCAGTAGCAGCCATCATCAGGACATGTGGCCCTGGGAGTAAGATGTGAAGGACAGACAAGCACAAAGAATAGAAGACGAAGGCACGGAGGTGCAAACATGGCCCCACCACCTCCTCCCTAGCCTGGGCTTCCATCCTCTCCCACCTGGACTCCGACACCAGGCTCTTCTCTGAGCTCCCCACATGAGAATTGGCCCTTTGACAGGGGAAAGGTTTTTTGCAAAAAGCATAGGTTTTAGAGCTGGGTGGACCTGGTCCTGGGCAAATGCATCAGTTTCCCCATATGTAAAAGGTGGAGCGGGGCTGTGTGGCTCTGAAAGGCTTAATAAAAGGTGGCTTTAACGGGAGGTGGCTGAGCTGGTGTTTGCTGCTCCCTGTGAACCTGGGAGGGAGGGCTGATGAAGGTCAAAGTTCTGCTGACCTCTGCCTCCTCGGGGCACTGCAACAGATACTCTGCCCAAACTCCAGCAATGCAGTCCCAGTGGGTCTTGAGCTGCTGGTCTAGAAAGATGCATCTTTTCCAGGCCTGCTGGATGGCAGCTGAGAAGGCACACCATGTGGAGGTGGTCCACTGTGTTCAGCTGGAAGGATGCATCAGAAGATGGAGCTGGGATCCACAGGGAAAGGGCAGACCAAGTGTGAAGCCACCCAACAGCCCCAGGGTCCATCCCAGCTCCAGAATGTCCACCCAGTGACCGCGGGTGCTCCTTGAACCTTGTTGCCCTCTCACAGCCTCACTCTTCTCATCTGGCAATTGGGCGGATGGGGCCATTCATCATGCAGACAGAGAATTATGGAAGAGAAGGACAACTTAGGGTCTTTGTAGGGCCAGATGGGGCTGCAAACAAACCGATGAAGAGCAAGTACACGCATAAGGTTTCTCCCTACAGGGCCGGCGCACAGTGGGTGCACAAGACGCTAGCATCCCCCTCTCACCCACCCCCAGAGCTGACCTGTGGAAACAGATGGCACTTGAAGCCCCTAAAAATAACGAGTCATTAAAACAGCCAAGGTTTGTGTGGCTCCCGCTGCGCCCTATGCTGTCCCATGCAATAGCACATTTATTCTCAAGCCTGGGAGGCTGGAACTCTCACTCTCATTATTTGGGTGAGAAAATTAAGGTGAAGTTACATGTAACACGAAGTCACACGCATGACCTGTGTGTGGACCTGTGCTTTCCGTCCACCACTTTTGTTCCCTTCCTGCTCACTCTGCTCCCACTATGCTGGCCTCCCTGCCACCCCTTTAGCTCACCAGGCATGCTCCCAGCTAACAGCATGTGGCTGTTGCACCTGGAAGGCCTCCATCACTCTGCCTCTGGGTTTCCGGAGAGGCCTGGGTACCACGTCTGGGAAGAAGGTGGGTTGAGGCATCAGCCTCTTCCCTCTTCTCACCTGTCCATCCCCCAGCAAGGCCAAAAGCCCAACTGCCACTTGGGAAAGGACAGGGTTAATCTAATTTGAGCCTCCAGACCGTGTTCAAGGTGATTCATTTTATTCTTTAAAAAAAAAAAAAAAAAAACTTTAACCTGTCAGGTCTTGTTTAGAAACCTGAACATTCTGAAAATATTGACAAAGAGAGGGGGCTGCACCTAGGAGAAGATTCTCAGCGAGAGGGGTGATGTTAATCCAATGTGACAGGGGTATTTTTTTCTCTCAGGCCAGGAAAGCAGAGAGTGCAAATTGCTCTGCTGGGGGTCAGCCAGGCAGGGTGCAAGCTCAGGAAGCCATCTGTGGGGGCTGCTGGGGGGGGGAGCGTGTGCTGGGCTCCCCTCCCCCATTTCCCAGGAATGGTTTATCAGACAGCTCCATTTCCCAGGAATGGTTTATCAGACAGCTCTATCTTATTAATAGTCATAGCATATTGAAACCAGTGAATCTAGAGCATCAGAAATTCCTTGTTGGTCCAATCTTGTCATTTCTCCAGTGGGCAAACTGAGGTCGGAGTAAAGAGGTGAAGCATTTATTCTACCAACTGTCAGCCAGTCAATATGAGTTAGAACCCTCATTATGAAGCTATTCTCCCACCAAGGTGACCAGGGATTTAGAAAGGCAGCTATGACTCCCTTTAGGACTTTGATTTGGATTCAGATCCTTGCTCTGTGGTTCAACGCAGGTTATTTAGGCTCTCTGAGCCTCGATTTCCCCAGTAAAATGAGGACAATAATCCCTAAATCCCTTAGAGTCGTTTGAAGAATTTAATAAGAGCAATGTCCATTTCAGTCTTTGATTATATGAATAGACACAGACTCAGGGGAGCTTAACAGTTTACAAAAAAAAAAAAAAAAATCAATTGGAAGGACATGGGGATGGCTTACAGGTATTTACACAAAAGAAGTGAAAATATATGTCCACACAAAGAACTGTAGTCTGTATTTGTAGCAGCTCTATCCATAATCACCCAGAGCAACTCAAATGTCCTTCAACTGGTTAATGTAGAAATAAACTGTGATGTATTCATTCAATGGAATACTTACTACTCAGCAACACAAAGGGAGGAACGGTGGGCACTTGCAACAATTGGATGAATCTCAAATGCACTGTGTTAAATGAGAGAAACCAGACTCAAAAGGGTATCTATTGTCTGATTTCACTTACATGACATCCAGAAAAGACAAAAAATAGGAACAGTAATCAGTTAGCGGTTGCCAGGCACAGAGGAAGTGGGGAGAGAATTGCCAGGAAAACCGCAGGAGGGAAATTTGGAGGCTATTGGAGACACTCTACATCACGATTGTGACGTAGTAACAGAACAGTACGTGTTTGTCAGCTCATTGAACTGTATACTCAAAAAGGTGAAATGGAATGCATGTATAAATTGCAACTCAATAAATCTGACTTTTAAAAGTCAAACAAAAGTTAAAAAGCCGAGCTTCAGAAAAGACAAAATGTGAAGTAGTTTTAGGAATGAACCAGCGAATTTTATCATCAGAAATGGTCTGGACCTAACAGAAGCAGAAGATATTAAGAAGAGGTGGCAAGAATACACGGAAGAACTCTACAAAAAAGATCTTCATGACTCAGATAATCATGATGATGTGATGACTAATCTAGAGCCAGACATNGCTCGATAAAGGACAGAAATGGTCTGGACCTAACAGAAGCAGAAGATATTAAGAAGAGGTGGCAAGAATACACGGAAGAACTGTACAAAAAAGATCTTCATGACTCAGATAATCATGATGATGTGATGACTAATCTAGAGCCAGACATCTTGGAATGTGAAGTCAAGTGGGCTTTAGAAAGCATCACTATGAACAAAGCTAGTGGAGGTGATGGAATTCCAGTTGAGCTATTTCAAATCCTGAAAGATGATGCTGTGAAAGTGCTGTGCTTCTTAGCTCATATAATCACATCACTCTGATCTCTGCTTCATGCTCACCTCTCTCTTGACCCTCATCCTCCCACCCCTTCTTATCAGACCCACCAGATAATCCAGGATAATCTAGCTCTTACCTTTAACTTAATTATATCAGCAAAGTCCCTTTTGATATAACTTTGCAAAGTCACATCACCAAAGTATAGGGTGGAACATCAGGAAGTCATTCTGCCTACAAAAATTACCAAATGCATTCTCTGCAGACATGACTTCTGGTGATTGAGTGAACAAGATGACCTACTCAATGGATATCAGCTGGCCTCTCTAGCCAGACAGCCCAGTGCTTACTCAGTGGGTTCATGAACAAAGCAGCCTTGATAGCAGGGGTGGTCTTCATACAAGAGCTCACATTTCCCTTCTCTGAGTTAGTCTGAGCACACAATAGCAGAGACCAATATTGAGCACCCAGCGCAATAGCTCACCACCCAATTAGACACCTTCCATCATGAAAAGTGAACTCACTCAGTCTGTCAGACTCCTTGTGACCCCATGGACTGTAGCCTACCAGGCTCCTCTGTCCATGGGATTTTCCAGGCAAGAGTACTGGAGTGGATTACCATTTCCTTCTCCAGGAGATCTTCCTAACCCAGGGATTGAACCCGGGTCTCCCGCATTGTAGACAGACGCTTTACAGTCTGAGCCAGCAGGGAAGTCCATCATGAAAGGGGAAGTGATTTGTCCTGACTGGAGTTGACACTTCCTGGAATATGAATTTTGCTTCTCTGCCTATGGTTCCTCTGCCAGGAATGTTGTTTCTCCTTCTCAACACTGCTACTGTCCAGGAAAATCATTTTAGAGCAATTGATAAAAGGCTTATTTCCACAGAGTACCCTTGAATTATCATGGGTCTCATTACCCAAAGTAGCTGGAGTAACAGCACAGTGGACTAATGTGTTGACGGTTTCATTACAACCTTAGCTTGGAGTCAACACCTTGTGAGTGTGGGATGTCATTTGCAGATGGGCTCAGAACTGGGGCTAAGATAGGGTGCTATTGTGCTTACAGCCAGAAATACACACGTGCAGGACTAAGGAATAGAAATAGAGATGCCCCTTCTCTAGTAACCCTAAGGTCCCTTACAGACATTTTTTTTTCCATTCCTTGGGCTAAGCTGACATAGAGGTCTAAGTACACAAGGTAGAAAATTGTCCCTTAGGAAAACAAAATATGGATCCACTAAACGTAGGAACAGGAACTTGTTTCCTAGCTATGTGGTTCTTTTTTAAGCCATTAAATCAAAGGCATAAGAATAAGACAAAGGGAGAAAAAAGTTGCATCTGGTGGCTCAGACAGTAAAAAATCTGCCTGCAGTGCAGGAGACACAGGAGACTTGAGTTCAATCCCTGGATTGGGAAGATCCCCTGGAGAAGGAAATGGCAACCCACTCCAATATTCTTGCCTGGAGAATTCCATGGACAGAGGATCCTGGAGGGCTATAGTCATGGGGTCATAAAGAGTTGGACACAACTGAGCAACACTTTAACTTTTTCATAAGAATAAAGTTCTGTGTGTGGCAGCAAGGAAAATATGTTGAGAAATCAAGGGATCTTCTGAAGCATCTCAGATGGTCATGTTCAGTGGCAAATAAATGGAACACCCTAACAACCTGATAGGTCTAACCCTTCTCACATGCCAGCAAAGTAATGCTCAAAATTCTCCAAGTGAGGCTTCACCAGTACGTGAATTGTGAACTTTCAGATGTTCAAGCTGGATTTAGAAAAGGAAGAACAACCAAAGATCAAATTGCCAACATCCATTGCATCATCGAAAAAGCAAGAGAGTTCCAGAAAAACATCTGCTCCTGCTTTATTGACTACTCCAAAGACTTTGACCATGTGGATCACAACAAACTGCAGAAAATTCTTCAAGAGATGGGAATACCAGACCACCTTATCTGCTTCCTGAGAAAGAGTACGTCAAGGCTGTATATTGTCACCCTGCTTATTTAACTTCTATGCAGAGTACATCATGAGAAATGCTGGGCTAGATGAAGCACAAGCTGGAATCAAGATTGCCGGGAGAAATATCAGTAACCTGAGATATGCAGGTGACACCACCCTTATGGCAGAAAGTGAAGAAGAACTAAAGAGCATTTGATGAAAGTGAAAGAGGAGAGTGAAAAAGTTGGCTTAAAACTCAACATTCAGAAAAATAAGATCATGGCATCCAGTCCCATCACCTCATGGCAAATAGATGGGGAAACAATGGAAACAGTGAGAGACTTTATTTTGGGGGGCTCCAAAATCACTGCAGATAGTGACTGCCGCCATGTTCCTTGGAAGAAAAGTTATGACCAACCTAGACAGCATATTAAAAATCAGAGACATTGTGTTGTCAACAAATATCCATCTAGTCAAAGCTATTGGTTTTTCTAGGAGTCATATATCGATGTGAGAGTTGGACTATAAAGAAAGCTGAGTGGAGAAGAATTGATGCTTTTGAACTGTGGTGTCAGAGAAGACTCTTGAGAGCCCCTTGGACTGCAAGGAGATCCAACCAGTCCATCCTAAAGGAGATCAGTCCTGAGTATTCATTGGAAGGACTGATGTTGAAGCTGAAACACCAATACTTTGGCCACCTGATGCGAAGAAGTGAATCATTTGAAAAGACCCTGATGCTGGGAAAGATTGAGGGCAGGAGGAGAAGGGGATGACAGAAGATGAGATGGTTGCATGGCATCACTGACTCAATGGACATGAGTTTAAGCAAGCTCTGAGAGTTGATGATGGACAGGGAAGACTGGCATGCTGCATTCCATGGGGTCACAAAGAGTTGGACACAACTGAGCGACGGAACTGAACAACCCAACAGAGCCCTCAGGAATAGTTTTGGGTCACTTCACCAGGGGAATACCCAAACAACACTACAACCTCATGGTCAACTGCAAAAAGGAGGGCCGTAACCGCCACTTATATTCTCATACTTTGCTTTTTATTTAAAAATAATAATTACAATTTCTTATTTCTCCCTTTTGCTTTTCCCTACCACTCTATAGAATACATCTGGGTGGTTAATTACATCATTTAGTCCATGGGCTACAAAATATCAAGATGGCATTGTAACTAAATAGGAGGAAGAAGGCTCATTACCCAGTGATGATTGAAATAATTAATGCACTTTAGTTGTCTCATCAGTTTCAGAGGAGATTGCAAATGTGATTTGGTTTATAGGAGATGATTGTATTGTGTTCAGAGAGGGAATGCTGCTCCTGTAGAGGTTGCTTATAGAGTTAGGTATGGGTGAAAGATGGAGTCTGATGGATGGAGCGGGTTGGTGCTCTGCCTCCACCTCTCTCGCCCCACCCTCTGCGGTGCTTTTTGTTTGGCCGCGGCTGGGTGACTGAGTACTACATTTCCCAGGCTCCCTTGCAGCTCAGGTTTTAGATGTGGTCCACGCTCCGCCAGTCAGAGGCGCTCAAGGCGTCTGAAAGCAGCGGTGGGGTCTTTCCGCTTGTTGCCTGCTGGCACACGCAGCCAGGGAGGTGCTGGTGTTTCTGCGGCAGCATTAACAGAAGTCTTAGTGTCCAGCCACCAGCTTCGAGGGTGTTGAGGCAGAGCTCGGAGTGACCATTCTGCTAGTCAAGTCCAAGCACCCTTACGTGGATCTAGAGCCAGCAGTGGCAACTCCTTCATTAAGACAGCATCCTGGTCACAGAACTGACAGGTGTGGCTCTGGAGATGGCAGCTCCCTCATTCCAGAAGAGTCCCAGATCTCTTGGGGACTGTTTCCGAAGCAGTTCCTGAAATCTTAGGCTAGCATCTGTTTTGTTCAACCCTCCTGGTAGTGTTGAAACATATTTAATAAATTCCTTCCCAGTTAAGCGATCTAGAGTGGAATTTGTCCTGCACTAGAATCCTGACCATATAGCTGTGCTCATGTAATCACAGGACGGTGATTTTCAGCTTTTAGATTCAATCTAGAAATAAATTACTGAAGAGAAAATGAAGACTATGAACTTTGACCGTATATAAATAGCAAAGACTGCTAGTTATTAATTAAAATGAACCATTCTGCTTTCCTCTTCTTCCTGAGCACCTAAGTGGAATATCTTTACCAAATTCCCTTGCAATAAGGTGTGTCCATATGACAGAATTCCAGCCAATGGAATGTGCATGAAGTATGGTGTGCCACTTCCATCTGGTCCATAAACATCCCCCACGCACCAGTGTTCCCCTTCCTTATCCTTTCCAGCTGGCTGAAAAGCTGATTATTACCATGGAAACCACATTGATTTGTCTTTGAATTTATACGGCTTCCATCAGACTGAATCAATAAATGAACTGCCAACCTATTCATTTCCCAGTGCTGTTACATGAGCAGTAAGTTTTTATTTGTTCTTGAGACATAGTTGTTTCCTTCCTGTTTGCCTCTAATATCACCCTAACAAGTACAGTAAGTAAAAGCACACATGTAAAACGTTAAATGTAAATGGGTAGAAAATAGATGAAGGAAATGGGCCTGAATACCTTCAATCTGGAGAAGGCAATGGCACCCCACTCCAGTACTCTTGCCTGGAAAATCCCATGGATGGAGGAGCCTGGTAGGTTGCAGTCCATGGGGGACTGAGGGTAGGCTAAGGGTCGGACACGACTGAGCGACTTCACTTTCACTTTTCACTTTCATGCATTGGAGAAGGAAATGGCAACCCACTCCAGTGTTCTTGCCTGGAGAATCCCAGGGACGGGGGAGCCTGGTGGGCTGCCGTCTACGGGGTCACACAGAGTCGGACACGACTGAAGTGACTTGGCACCTTCAATTACAAAATTGTTGACTCAAGATACATTTTTATAACTTAGGTACCAAGAGATAAAGATGCATTTTATTTCTATAAAGTCTCAAAATAAACAAAAGAGGAGCTGAAAGGAATGATTTGGTAGGAAGTGGGATGATATGAATTAGCAGTCGTCTCTCATAGCAGAAGAAGACAGGATAATCTCTGAAGCTGATCACTGAGAAACAGGAGTACAGCATGGGAGAGGAAATCACGAACAAAACTCGAAAATCGAAAGTTAAAGAATACGTTGTTGTTCAGTCGTATCTGACTGCTTGTGACGGCATGGACTGCAGCACCCCCTGGCTTCCCTGGTGCCTCAGCTGGTAGAGAATCTGCCTGCAGTGCAGGAGACCTGGGTTCACTCCCTGTGCCAGAAAGATCCCCTGAGAAGGAAATGGCAATCCACTCCAGCGTTCTTGCCTGGAGAATCGAATGGACAGAGGAGCTTGGCGGGCCACAGTCTGTGGGGTGAGAAGAATCCGACACAACTGAAGTGACTTAATACAGACAGCAGCATGCCAGTCTCCTCTGTCCTCCACTATCTCCCAGAGTTTGCTCCAATTTATGTCTATTGCATCACTATGCTATAGACCTAAATCTAATACAATGTCGTAAACCAACTATGTGCATGAGTGTGTGCTCAGTCATGACTTACTCTTTTATGACCCCATGGACTGGAGTCCGCCAAGCTCCTCTGTCCATGGAGTTTTTCAGGCAAGAATAATGGAGAGGGTTGCCATTTTCTTCTCCAAAGGATCTTCCCAACCCAGGGATCAATCCCACATCTCTTGCCTCTTTTGCATGGCAGGCAATTCTTTGCTGGCTGAGTCACCAGGGAAGCCCAAATCAACTATACTTCAATTTAAAAAAAGGAAAAATCAGCAAGTTAAATCTCCATGTGGATGAAGGGCCAGGATAAGGAAGAATGGAGCAGGGCTCTAGGGTTGGCTTCATGAGCATGTGATCTGTACATGCAAAGAGCCCTTCATTCAGAAGAGCCCCATGCTTGCTTTAATGTCCTCTGTCAATGTAATGCCATTCGCAATGAGTGTATCATGAACCTGTGTTTCATAAGTCTAGTGCAATGGGCCCATAGAGCAGGCCTATGAGCAGAGAAGACTCAGCAACAAGATTGTCCCTGATTCCCTCCCTCCCACACACATACAGCTGCTGGCAATGCCACATGAGCACAGAATCCAGTGGACGCGCTGTGCGCAGGAATCCAGCAAGACTAAAAGTGAATATGGGGTCAGCACATTCTGTCAGTGACTGGATAATCAGGACACTGCCAGCCATGAGGGGCCACACCTCCGGCTGAATGAGAATCTGCTTTGCACTCAGAAAAAAGCAGTGGTATTCTAGGAGACCAGACAACCAAAGAGCCAACCACATGCTTTTCTTATTGATTCTCCTTTCCCTATTTATGCCGAAAATGACAACAAAGAAGGGGAAAAAAAAGAGATGAGCGAGGAGCCCATCAAAGGCATTCTTCATCTTTTGAAGATTTTTTTTTACTTTTTTTAAAATTGAAGGATAGTTAGCAATTTTGTATTCATTTCTGGTGTGCAACAAAGTGAAATATATACATTATTTTTCATATTCTTTTCCATTATAGGTTATGACAAGATGTTGAATATATAGTTCCCCATGTGGTACAGTAGGACCTTCTTGTTCATCTATTTTACATATGGTAGAATGTATCTGTTAATCCCAAACTCCTAATTTACCCTCCTTCGCCTTCCCGCTTTGGTAACTAAAAGTTTGTTTTCTGCTTGTGAATTTGTTTCTGTTTTATTTTTAAAAATAAGTTCATTTGCCTCATAAATTATATTCCACATCTGAGTGATATCATATGGTATTTGTGTTTCCTGTTTGACTTCACTTCACTTAGTGTGATAATCTCTAGGCCCACCCACACTGCTGCAAATAGCATCATTTCATTCTTTCTTATGACTGAATAGTACTCCATTGTTGATATTTTTATCACATTCTCTTTATCCAGCCAACTGTCAATGTGTATTTAGCTTGCTTCCGTGTCTTGGTTATTGTGAATAGCATTGCTGTAAAGTCGGGGTGCAGGTATCCTTTTGAACTGGCGTTTTCTCCAGATACATGCCCAGGAGTAGAATTGCTGAATCATATGTTAACTTATTTTTAGTTTTTTAAGGAAAGTCTATACTGTTCTCCATAGTGACTGCACCAATTTATAGTCTCACCAACAGTGGAGGAGTTTCCTTTTTTTCCACACCCTCTCCAGAATTTGTTTGTGAACTTTTAAAAGACGGTCATTTTGACTGGTGTGAGGTGATGACACCTCTTTTTTGTTTTCATTTTCATTTCTCTGATAATTAGTGATGAAAGGCATTCTTCATTTGTTACTATATTTTCTATTTCTACCATTTTCATTTGATTTTTCCATAGTTTCCACCTGCTTATGTCAGATGAACCTCAAAAGCATATTGCTAAATGAAAGATCACATAGTTTGTGGTCCATTTACATAGCATTCCAGAAAACCAAAGCTATAAAGGCAGAAAACAGATCAATGCTTTCGAGGGTCTGGGAGTGACAGCAGAGAACTGACTACAAAGAAAAGTAAGGAAACTTTGGGATGAGGAAATATTATATATTTTCATTACAAAAGCACATAGGTGAGTAAAAATTCATAGTCCTGTACACCTAAATTAGTGAATTTGACTGTTCTACAAATTTTGTGTCAATAAATCTGATTTTTTTTAAATACATTGAAATGCCTGCCATTACACATACCCCAGAAGTGCTAGAATTTAAGAAACTGTCAATGTTAAGTCCTGATGGAGATGGAGAGCAATGGGGACCCTCTTACACTCTTGGTAGGAGTGTAAATTCCTGCAAGGGCTTTGGAAAATCATTTGACAATATCAACTGAAGGTGAACATATTAATACCCCCTTGACCCTGCCATTCCACTTCTAGGTTCACATCCAGAAAGAAACTCCTAAGAGTGAAAATCAACAGTACAAAGACGTGTATAGAGTTTTATTCATGTTACTCCCAAACTGGAAACAATCCCATATACTTACTAATTCACTGAGCTCTACATTTATTATGAACTTGAGTTTGTGTTCTTTACTGAATGTATTTTATGCTCTTCCATTTTCTGGGCTCCAAAATCACTGCAGATGGTGACTGCCGCCATGAAATTAAAAGACTCTTACTCCTTGGAAGAAAAGTTATGACCAACCTAGATAGCATATTCAAAAGCAGAGATATTACTTTGCCAACTAAGGTCCACCTAGTCAAGGCTATGGTTTTTCCTGTGGTCATGTATGGATGTGAGAGTTGGACTGTGAAGAAGGCTGAGCACCGAAGAATTGATGCTTTTGAACTGTGGTGTTGGAGAAGACTCTTGAGAGTCCCTTGGACTGCAAGGAGATCCAACCAGTCCATTCTGAGGGAGATCAACCCTGGGATTCTTTGGAAGGAATGATGCTAAAGCTGAAGCTCCAGTACATTGGCCACCTCATGCGAAGAGTTGACTCATTGGAAAAGACTCTGATGCTGGGAGGGATTGGGGGCAGGAGGAGAAAGGGACGACCGAGGATGAGATGGATGGATGGCATCACTGACTCGATGGACGTGAGTCTGAATGAACTCCGGGAGTTGGTGATGGACAGGGAGGCCTGGCGTGCTGCGATTCATGGAGTCGCAAAGAGTCGGACACGACTGAGCGACTGAACTGAACTGAATTGATATAAAAAACACACTCTGCAGCAAAGTTTGCAAGGCCCTTCATGCTTGGCCCCACCCACCTCCACAGCCTAGGTTCCCTGTCTACAACTCTTGCCCCAGACACGCTCATCCACAGACACCATGGTCTTTGACCCTCATGCCTTTGCACACTCTTCCAGCTGCCTGGATATTCTTCCACTGGTGCAACTGAATACTCTTCATCTGCATGGAAACCTTCAACTTCTACTTCAAAACCCAAACCAAATATTACCTCCTTTTCCCACTGCTTTTGTGGTCGACCTTGTAACTATCATGGTGCCTGTGGGTGTGTCATTTAGCAACAAGGATCATCTGGTGAGGTTCAAGGTCTAACGAAAGTTGACTTATCCGCCATCTTGGACCTAGTTGGTCCTAGTCAATTTATGACGCCTCCGAGGGCTCTGTCATTCCCTTAAAGGGTGTACCCTGTCCCCTTCCTGCCTTACTAGGAGCTCAGTGCACATCCTTCTATGTCTCTGTCCACACGGTTGGCACTGTTACAGTGTGCCTGGGATGCTCATAGCCCCTGAGTATCACCAGAGAAAACTACACTTACTACATTGACTCTTGAAAGCCACCCTCTATTCCCCCATGCACCCTGTTTCTGGGTGTCTCTCACAAAGGGAGCCTGACCCTGCTGCTGCTAATGCTGCTGCTGCTAAGTCGCTTCAGTCGTGTCTGACTCTGTGAGACCCCATAGATGGCAGCCCACCAGGCTTCCCCGTCCCTGGGAAGACCTCAGTTCAGTTCAGTCGCTCAGTCATGTCCGACTCTTTGCGACCCCATGAATCGCAGCTCGCCAGGCCTCCCTGTCCATCACCAACTCCCGGAGTTCACCCAGACCCACACCCATGGAGTCAGTGACACCATCCAGCCATCTCATCTTCGGTCGTCCCCTTCTCCTCCTGCCCCCAATCCCTCCCAGCATCAGGGTCTTTTCCAATGAGTCAACTCTTCGTATGAGGTGGCCAAAGTACTGGAGCTTCAGTTTCAGCATCATTCCTTCCAAAGAAATCCCAGGGTTAATCTCCTTCAGAATGGACTGGTTGGATCTCCTTGCAGTCCAAGGGACTCTCAAGAGTCTTCTCCAACACCACAGTTCAAAAGCATCAATTCTTCAGTGCTCAGCCTTCTTCATAG
This sequence comes from Aepyceros melampus, assembly GCA_006408695.1. Lineage (NCBI taxonomy): Eukaryota > Metazoa > Chordata > Mammalia > Artiodactyla > Bovidae > Aepyceros > Aepyceros melampus. The sequence continues at coordinate 13,738 of SJXQ01004544.1, forward strand.
TCCAACTCTCACATCCATACATGACTACTGGAAAAACCATAGCCTTGACTAGACAGACCTTAGTCAGCAAAGTAATAACTCTGCTTTTGAATATGCTATCTAGGTTGGTCATAACTTTTCTTCCAAGGAGTAAGCGTCGTTTAATTTCATGGCTGCAGTCACCATCTGCAGTGATTTTGGAGCCCAGAAAAATAAAGTCTGACACTGTTTCCACTGTTTCCCCATCTATTTCCCATGGTGTGATGGGACCAGATGCCATGATCTTTGTTTTCTAAATGTTGAGCTTTAGGCCAACTTTTTCACTCTCCTCTTTCACTTCTATCAAGAGGCTTTTTAGCTCCTCTTCACTTTCTGCCATAAGGGTGGTGTCACCTGCATATCTGAGGTTATTGATATTTCTCCAGGCAATCTTGATTCCAGCTTGTGTTTCTTCCAGTCCAGCGTTTCTCATGATGTACTCTGCATAGAAGTTAAATAAGCAGGGTGACAATATACAGCCTTGATGTACTCCTTTTCCTATTTGGAACCAGTCTGTTGTTTCATGTCCAGTTCTAACTGTTGCTTCCTGACCTGCCTACAGATTCCTCAAGAGGCAGGTCAGGTGGTCTGGTATTCCCATCTCTTTCAGAATTTTCCACAGTGTATTGTGATCCACACAGTCAAAGGCTCTGGCATAGTCAATAAAGCAAAAATAGATGTTTTTTCTGGAACTCTCTTGCTTTTTCCATGATCCAGCAGATGTTGGCAATTTGATCTCTG